>JAHZND010000681.1:0-28427 GCA_027744115.1 Acrocyrtus sp. NNG-2020 | reverse complement strand
GAGCATTGTAACATGGTCGGAGTGATAAGAAATTTTTGTCTGGTTGACTGTTTTTCCTGGAGGAAAAATCGATCCCGCTTTTCCCATCCAAACAACCGAATCCTAAACGAATCCATAGATTACGACAGAATAAATTGAAAAGCAAATAATATTGTTTGCCAGCCATCTTTTTTTTTCCTCAGCAGCTTTGCTTGACCGAATCCAATAACGAGTAATGGCTGAATAGCGGGTAATGTGTAGTTCCTGTTTGTTTTATGGCGGGGAAGCAAGCATTGGGGCGAGCAAGTGAATAAGAGTAAGTTAATCCGTTAATGCATCGAAGTTCGAAGTATGTTAGCAATGCTGTAGATGCAATGCTGCTAGTAGATGAAAACATTGCAAAAAGCTGTTACAATATGTGCACTGCAAAATAATCATTGCGCTAACGAAACAGGTGAGTATTGCTTACGAGTATAGGTACACGCCTTTTCCTAGCTATATACTACTATTCCATCAAATTTTACACACAACAGTAAACAGAAAAATGTAGCAGTGTTCTATGGGATAGAGTAACGGATATTAGACAGGAATTGCGACGCAACATGTACTTCCATTTCCATTTGACGAAGACTGAAAGAAATGTAAATGTTAGAGTTGAATAGAGTACAAGTTGGAAAGGTATGAATACAAAGAAATGGCATTATTTGTTCCTCGTCAATAAATTTTCTAAAAATACGCTACCTATATCCATCCGCTGTGGTGGAAAAAGATATTGGGTGTCACCGTGCCACGAGTGGGTATTCCCAATTTGGCCACTGCGGTGTGTCTGTGAAGTTGGGTTGTATAGCTCCAAATTCGCAGAGCATTGCTCTGAGGCTATACGGTATACGTGATTTAATCAAACTGACGTAGCGGGACTAGCGGGAAACAAAGGGGGAATCAAACAGAAGGTATGAAAAATAATGAAAAGAAAACAAAGCACGTCAGAAAAGAATTGCTTTATATATCTCCTCTGTCAACCAAAATTCATTCCATTTCCGCTGCCGCAATGCTCCAGGAATGAAATTTCTTTTTTAGACTGCATTTCCACATTCAAACCTCAGCACGACAATTTTCTTCAAATTCAAGATATATTTGCCCGTGGCCTTTTCTATTCCACAATCTATTTTTGTTATTGTTAGCAAAACAAGGAAGGTGTTTTGAGTTCAGGCAAGAAAAGGAACTGGGAGGGATGCAGATGTAGGTATTCTTTTGCATGACGTTTGGTCATCTTGAAGTCGCTGCCACCAGGATTGGAATTTGAAAATGGAATCTGAATTCTGACATTCTTCTTTACTTTTCTTTTCTATTCACCCCAACTTTATGCATCCTTTGACGATCATTTTACTTGCCATTTCTCGGTTTTCTTCAATTCATTTTGTTTTTATTTCTTGGAAGAAATAGGAAAGGTGTCTCCCACGGCATTCACTTTCCCCTATTTTCATTCCCAGCGGGCGTTTCCCGCAATGGGAGACACTTCCCAGTACTGCACAATGCAAACAATTAGTTTCAGTCTCCTTTAAAAATGATACGGGATAGGATACTTGCTGCTAGGAGTTTGCTTTTTGCAGAGTTGCGAACGTGAATCTTCTTGGGGCAACAAAGCACTTTCCCTTTATGTGCCATTCATGCATTCACAGTATTCACACCGCCTGGTGGTCACGTTAACCCATCGTGAACTGAATGCAGAGCTGAAATTAAGGGAAAGCCACAAATAAAACTATTTCGCTTCATAAAGTTTTGTTCAATTGTCAAATTCTATTTGCGCAAGCTTTCACCGTACTCGTCGTGATTGTGGGCATAGTCTACAGCTTCCATTATGGTGTAAATTTCTCTTAAATTGAAAGTTGATGAATCCCTTTCTTGCAAAATCGAAAAAGTAAATCAGGCTAAAATAAATTTTTCTAAAAATGGGTAGACTATAATGGGCAACGTAGTACAACAGAAACGTTTGCAAATGCAAAACTATTGTACCTTACTACTCGGCAAACTATCATTGGAAATGCCAAATGAAATTATTGTCGAAAGAGATTGCTTTTGGTATATCAAACCTGATGCAATAATCTATCTGAAAAGTGCCAGATGGAACAGCCAGAGCATCAGCAATGCAAATTCGTTCTCAAACTTTGCCGTTGGAGTTCCACTTGAGTTCTACTGCATTGGAAACTGAAACTATTATACTATTACATGCTTTGCACGGCGTGTTTTTAGCAAACTTTGCCAAATATCTTTATTTTTAGAGGGGATAAAACCTGTCTGATGAAGGTATTTGTTACAGAGGCTCGCTGCAATAAAAATCAATGTAGATACAATAACTTTGTATAATACTGAACACTGAAGTTAATCCCCAGCATGGCACTGAGCCACACAGCCTGTTAATTTCTATTTTGTAATGAGGATAATGGTGTGCATGGATGAGCCTCCCCAGATAATCAGGTTACCCCCGACTTAATATGGTATCTTATACTCAGATGGTAAGAGTGAGATATGGAACCCATACATAATTAATTTTGGTTTACTTGCAGCGAAAAACGAAACATAAACACCAATTAGAAAGGGAGCCACGATGAGAAAAACGTGCTGAAGTTATACCAACAGAGCTTTCACTGCACATTGTACTTAGGTAGCCCCTGTTATACAGAAATTCCACTTCATGAGCTTTAGACAATGTGTGCACAGAACTGCTTTCCCAATTATCCCGACCCGACCGTTGTAACAAAACTTGAGCACTGGATAATACGTAACGAACAAACTAAAGTTTTTTTTGCATGTGACTTTTGTAATTCCTAGTCACGAGGAAAGCACGTAACTGCACTCTCAATCAATACATATTTTTTCGGTAAGAAAAGAAAGGCAATGAAATGGCGAAAGGGATTATGCCATGTAATGCATGCACGCTGACACTCGTTACAGGACGCGTTGTGTTCTAATGCAAACTCGTAAACATCTTAATTGCGTTAATTTATTATAGAACACAATTTACACATTGACCTGACACAGGATTCATCTAGGTATGTTATAGGTTTGAATATTGCTATACGTTAGAAGTTTAATCCAGCTTTTAACAGATCTGACTGGATTTTCCTATTTACCAAACCGGATGATAAGAATGGGAGCATTGCATATTAGTAATTACATCTTGATAGATTCGATGTACTGATAAAGTTCCATCCTAGCTCCATATTCTGATGGATCGTGGTGGGTTGTTCAGGCAGTTAATTAACATTCTAATAACCTTCCACTTTCCACATTTGTTCGGCTTCAACCAGCTTGAACTTTTATGTGGGACGTGGGACAGAAAGAATTGGTCTCATTTCACTCTTTCCGTTTCTTGTGAATTTCATTTTTCCTACGCCTACGCATTCACGAGATGAAACCTTGAATCTTCAAGTGGCACTTTTATGTGTAGGTAGATATTTTTCTCTGTATTTTTCCATTACATTGAGTAATTTTGGAAAGATACTTACGAAGCCTATATCTTTTTATTCCTTTTAAGTAAAACTAATTCACTGAATATCCTACGTACAAGTCTAATTTTAAGTTCATTATTTCATCAATCACAAAATCATAGCAGTTTGCAGATAGTTGGGGTAATGCAATACACAGTAGTTACCTACATTATTGGTTCATGCTATGAACTGCTGCTTTCGTCGAACTGAAACTACTGTGGTCTGAAGACAATATTTTTCTTTTTTTACAGGTTCAGTTTCTGTCGGCTCAAAATCGATTGGTTCTGAATTCAAATCAGGGTAAGACCGAGTTCTTATATTGTACTAATCAAGAATGTGGTCATTTATGTAGTTTAGAAATGCAAGCAAATATAATGTAGGGATAAAAAAATGCAACTTAACTTAATTGAGCAGTATGCCTATTTGTCAATGACGTCATAACTTCCTCTCTAGTTTCTAGCTTAGTAGTGAACGTAACCAATTAGTGTAATAAAGAAAGTCAAATGCATTAACCAGCTGAGGCTACTACTCTCCGTGTAATTAGCTATCCTCTGATTGATGTTTCCCACTGCTTCCACAGAGCACAGCCGTCCAGTGAGCTCCATACCCAGCAGCAGTCTTCCACCTCCTCAAATCAAGCGAGTGCTTCTGTTTCCTCTGTACCAGCAGAAAATAATGAAATTGCTCATCATAATCAAGCAGAGGACATTGCTGGTGATGCAACACTTCACGAAGCCGAAAGTCTTAATGGAGTTGGAAACTCCAGGAAAGTCCTCAATGGACAGAGAGGTACAATTTGTCTTCATTCGCTAATAACTTAAGAGACTTTCTCCGAATCACTTTTTCTCCATCAAATATACCATATGAATCAACTCCCTCCTTCAGAGGAATGGTAAACATCTCGGGAAAACTTTTTGTAGTGGGCTGTTTTGCTCAAGGCTAAGGAAAGCAGCTTTTTATCTTGTTATAATTTTTTATGTAAAGCGAGCACATAAAAAGCATTTATGTGGTACATCAAGGGAGAAAATGAGAGAAAGCACTTCAGGCAAACTGACATTAATAAACTACCCAAGAAGGGAAACCTGCAACTTTTGATGGGAACTAATTTCACTTGTCATTTGTCCTCATGAATATTCAAGGAAGTATGAAAGCGGTCGGAAAAGTACCTTCTCGGATTTGCACTTCAGGCAAACTGACATTCATAAACTACCCAAGAAGGGAAACCTGCAACTTTTGATGGGAACTAATTTCACTTGTCATTTGTCCTCATGAATATTCAAGGAAGTATGAAAGCGGTCGGAAAAGTACCTTCTCGGATTACATTTTACTAACGAAAATATTTTCGCTTGCAGTGTCATCATTCGTTGAATTTCCCCCGTTCGACAAGCCAATTTCGCCCCAAACAAGATACCAAAGGCAGCGTATCGAAAATATTTTCGCTTGCAGTGTCATCATTCGTTGAATTTCCCCCGTTCGACAAGCCAATTTCGCCCCAAACAAGATACCAAAGACAGCGTAGGAGCTACCCCATGCCCAGGTTTGAAATTTAGTGCGGGATTTAACAGTATTATGATAAATTCCTTTCAAGTTACAAAAATTGGTATGTAATTTCTCCCACAGTCTTCTTTCACAAGATTTGCAATCTTCATCCGGACCTTCGTTCAGATTTCCGAGACCTGATGAGATGGAGCTCCGCTTGGATAATGACAGAGATCGTGAAGCATTTCTTAAATTAATGTCGTTGATAGCGGCTGAAAACAACGAGAAACTTGGAAACGACTTGAGCAACAGGATGCTAAGCGATGACCTGTCCTCTCTCCTTATGAAAGCGGATGACGATGAATCTCCAGACGAAAATGATGGGGACGTTGATATCGATCTGGGAACATTTCAAAGACCTGTTGGCAACCCTTACTGGACTCCTCTTTTAGGCAGACCGAGTGAGCCGATTAATATAATGAGCTCGCTGCTAGCATCAGAGCCTCCAAGAGCAGGCTCATCTCATGGACTGTATGGAATTGGAGGGAGACCAGAACTACCACTGGAAATTGAGCTGGCTTCTAGAGCAAGAGATGATGATACTGGTGAAACATGAAAATATTTATGCAATTATGCTGCAATCCTATTTTGCTATTTCTCCTCTTATACCTCTGACCTTTGCCGAAAAAAGTCTATTTTCATGCATTTTCCCAGTAATAATATGTGGGAAGGCAGAAGATATACGTGATGTAACAGTTTTAATGAGAACGGTTTTTTATCTTTTACACTTGGTTGTACTTCAAAGTCTCCTTGATCTGGACCTGATAGTTTCCAAACAAACGTATTTGCGACCTTACAGAAATGAGAAATAACATGCTCAAAAAATATGAAGCCGCTGTGCAGATAGCCGCAGATTATCATGAAAAGCGGGAATGTTTATATATTTGTAGAGATCTTTGCGAAGAAATGAAATAGTGAAGAGAGAGAACTCTTACATGCGGGACGCTTTCATCAATTTTTTACTCTTCATCGTCATACATTCAATTCTCGATGAGCTCATAAATTCAAGCATAAAGGCACTTAAAATGAGTGCCGCCTTCTTCCTTTGAAGATATTGAGATCATAATTTATCCAAGTTTTGCTGAGTTAGTCGAATTGGAATGGTTATGCAACTTTTTATTTTGACAATTATAATAGATGGGGAGTGGATGGAAGATTCAGCACCAATGAGGGGCTCACATTTCAAGACAAGGAGATCTGGCAACTCTGAGTTTACGTTTAATCCAGTCAAATCCCATTTCCGAAGGTACATGCGAGCCGTTCCGTTAAAATCTGGACGAGGACTTGAATTCATTCCGAATGGTGGACGGTTTGGATCAATCGTTCCCACAATTAATCGACGAAGAAGAGCTACTATGACTTCAGGAGGAGCTCCTGCAATGCATTGGATGTAAAAATGTAGAGACTCGTGTCAGTATAAAAACATGATATATCCCAAAAGATTATGTGAAATAATTTTTTAACTGAGGAAAACTCCCTTAAACAAACTGAAGTAGTGTTTGGTTGATATTCCAATATTTCCAATACATTGTCCCCTGTCTGCACTAATGCATCATTCTGCTTTTCACGTTTTGTAAATTTGGACTGTTTTTGCATGTTGTCTATATAAAACACGAATGTACCAATTCACTAAGGTTGTGTTATAAAAAGAACTAGAACGGTTCGCAAATTATTATTATTAGTTAATTATTATTAACTGTTAACAATGCTAACTAACATGTACATGAATTATATATCTTACTATAATCTTAACATTTGAAAAAAACCCCACCACATAGCAATCAAAATTTTAACCTAATATCCTTTGAAAAGAAGTAATTTTTCCATAATTTCAGCTAAATTTGTCAGAATTGGTGCTAAAACGGTTTTTCACATTAACATTTAAATTACATGTGCATATGTAAACGTAATAATGTAAGCAGTTTCAAAAACACATTGTTGCTTGCATTGCACAGTTTCAGTTATAAATGAACTTGTTACCTGATAAAAAATTATAAACCTGCATTCGAATGAAATTCAATTTAACAGTTAAGGTAATATATATTATATGTATTAGGAAACAAAGCTATGAATTGTAAATGTAACAAAGGAATTTATTGCTTTCCCAAGCTTCATTTAATTTAGCTCTGTTTACTCCATTTGAAACAAATTATTAACTTACAAGTAATATAAAATTAAAATACTAATAATAAATTATTTTGAAACCAAGATGGACAACAAACATCACAAACTTCAATGTTGAATTATATGAAAAATTTTAGCTAAAATAAGACATTCTATTGAGTAGTACAAGAGTAGTGGTTTAATGTCTGTAATAATACTGGCATTACATACAATGAATATGAATCACATGTTGACTATATGCAACACTCCAGAAATGTTTTTACTGTGTATTTTCCGAAATAATTGTATAAAATCATATCATCATTTTAATCGCCACTCCGTACACTATACCGCACATGTAGGAAACTTAATTAATTTTGTTAACGAGTTAAGTTATCCCACTCAGTGGTACGATTGTAGTATTCTCTTTTGGTGTGTAAATAAAACCATTCAATTTCTCTCGTTGGTCCCTTTTCCCTTTAGTTACCTCTCTGTTTTTTTAGCTCTTATTTTCTATACATTATACAGTACTATGCACTTTCATATATCGGAATTTTTTGTGTTCTTCATAAGAAAAGTTTCATGTAAATATTAATAATCCTGGAGGAACTGGAGAAACGCGCAGTGCACACCCCACCATCACACATTTTCTGTACAATGCCTAAAAATAGCCCATACAAAGTAAATACCATTGTTCCCATTCGGTTGTTGGTTGTTGATTATTGATCTTAAATAATTCAGCGTTATACAATTTTCAGAATGCTCAAGTTTTTAGTCAATATTATAGTAATTAATACATTCAAAAATCGAAGCAAAAGTGTCTTCTCATTCGCCCTCGTTTATTGCTTACATAAAAATTAAAATGCTTTTAACTTCAAAGAGCGGTGGACAAAACCACACAAGACTTGTCTAATTTTGGAAAAATTGATCCTACTGTCTAGTTCTTACAGGCTCCCTCTTCAAGATCTCCAGAAATTTTTCTCCACATAGCATTACTTTGTTCAGCTCTTCTTCACGTTCATCTCATAAATTACTATGCAATGCACTTTATTCTGTACTTTCTTCAGATGAACTTGGAATTTGTGGCAGACTGCGCTGCTCCACTCGTGTTTTGGAATGGAAAGGCTAATACATGGCATGTAGTTCAGCTTTATTCAGCCTTAGCCAGTGTTTTTCCGCTCCTTTCCCACATTCAATGGGCAAATAAAATGCAAATGGAGTCAGAATCATATGAGCGGAGCTGACAAGCGAGGAATATTTGTGGGAATGTGTAAGAGTGACGTAACAAGGCAAAGGCAAGCGAAGAAATGAGCAGGATGTGTTGTTGGGGATAATGGGGATATCCCTGCATGTTATGACGGCTGGAGCTGGACTAGCTGGAGCAATGAGCTGATGAGCTGAGCCAACTGTGAATTTTGCCAATGTGACAATGCAACTTGTCTTGTCGCTCGTGTTCGCGGTCCGGGTAAAATAAATTGTGCTCTGTATTTTGTTAGTGTATGACTCAGCGGTTGCTAAAAGTAGAATAAGTTTATTCTTTTTTCTTACGATAACTGACAACATTTTAAACGGGTGAGGGTGTTGGTATTGGATAACTGAACTGTCAGATAGGAAGAGAAAATTCAACAAGTTGAAAGCTTTTTCTGAAACGGATCTTGCTCATTTTTACCTGCTTTGCAAATTTTATGTAGATTTGAGGCAAAATTCTGTAAACGTATAGTGTAGGGTAAAGGGGAGTAGGTATTTGTGTGTAGCTATAATTTAGCAGCAGGTGTTGTGTTTTATTAAATAAAAGTTTCTTGCACGCCTAGTTAGTTATGGTGTGGGAGCAGACGCAGTTTATGAGTTAATTATACGTACATGGTCTGTTAGTGATAGTGAGATTTAAGTCTGTTGGCATTAGGTAATCTTAGTTTCACTAACTTTCTGAGATTTTGATGATTTTTGGTTTTGTGTGTATATTAGTAGTAATTTTAACTTATTTTTTTACGCAGGTTTATCACTACTAGGACAGAAACAAAAGAGCTTTAAAATGAATTCCTCCGAATCATCAGACGCAAAAACAAGTGCACTTGCTGTCACTGGATTTGAAGATAATGAAGTGGAAATGTCAAGTCAGTGTCAGAGCCAGGAAGGAATGGATTGTAATGAAGTCAAGATTGAAGGAGCTGCAGCTATATCGTCATGTACAGGAGTAAACGATAAATATAAAATTGCAGAGAATGTCAAGAATGGCAAGGCTGTAGAAGAAAATGCCTCAAAGAACTGTGTGATAAAAATGTTGGATGAAATGGAGGAAAGGGTATGATCATAAACTATTTTACCTGTTAGTAGACATTGTCTCAATCACAACTCTGAGATTTTAAATTTAATTGCTAAACAATTTTATTTAACAGGTGGAGAAACTTCGATCAGATGCTTTAAAAATAGAAACAGAACGGGACGACATTCTTACTTCGTTGCATACCCTCAATAATTCGCAGCTGATCCATAATTTGGATGGGATTGACCTTGATGAAATTACCCGATATATAAAACGCTTAGCTCAGCGAAGTGCAGCAGTTCGTGTGGATATCAGTACTCAAAGATCGGCCACACAGCAAGATTCACTTCATAAAGTTAATATGCTAATTGATACATTAGTACGTGAGGCGCAGACTAATGTTAAAGTAGCGAAACAACGGTGTATATCATATATGAACTCTTGTCTGGACGAATCCGATTCTTCATTTCAGAAAGCTTCTGGCGTCGGTATGTAGTGCGAGTGCACATTATCTATTTGTTTCTAATTTCTAGCCAATATTCTAACTTTTCGTATTTGTATTATGTATCGTCAGAGTTTATTCTTTATTCTGAATCCTTTATTCTTTATTATGCAGATTTAAAGTTTGAAGAAGCTGTCTTAGGATGCACACTGGAAGATCAAAAAACTGTCAAAAAGAGATTAAATGGCTTATATTCCTATTTTCAAACATACGATGCAGGTGGATGTAGCTCGCAATCAGCGTTAACTATTATAACAGAAGAAAACGAAAATGCTGGTAGTAGCTCCAAATACCCCGAATAATTATGTATTATGCTGCACTGCCAATCCCATTAATTTGTGATGTTGGGAAAATAGACTGTTCTAATGTAGCTAGGTATGTGTAATAGTGTGTAATGTTTAAGATCGCTTTCGTTATTTAGCTATCATTTGCCTTAATCATTTCAAATTAAAAGAAGTACTTTTTTAAAAATGAACGATAAGAAAATAATACACAGTTCAATCACCGTTCCTGTTAGAATGCAATTATTATTTTACTACTTGCTTTATTTTACTTTCTTTTATTTAGAAAGATATCTCCGTTTATTCGTTATGTCCGAAATGTATGTTACTTGTTCAATCGAATTTGAATTAGATATGTATGTAATTTCTATCAGTACGACGCGTATGTGTATTTTATGCCAAATGCTGTTTTTGCAACCATGTGATATGATTGATAAAATATCAGATTTGCAGTATATTCTGCGTAATGTATAAGTGCTCAAGCAGTTTACTCTTTAATTTTTACCCGCAATGTGTGTGTAAGTAATGCTATACATTATACTAATTATTTAAGTACAACTACTACTAGTAGGTATATATAAATAATATTTAATAAAGCCATATATCCAAATTACCGAAACTCAATTGAATCATCTTTAGTACCTAGTTTAATTTTATTTTTTATCATTAAAAAGCCCAGAAAATAATGGAACATAGAGCGACGGCATCAGAACTGAGTTTAAAAACATACCGGTCAAACTAATCGAAGACTACGTGTCAAAATACAATGGTTTAAATCATTACGCACCTGTTGCTGAATGACAAAATGGAACATTATCATTTATTTATGCAACCTTAATGATTATCATATGTCAAGAATTTTATACCATTCATTCGTGCTTTGATTGGTAATTTGGTAGTCCCAATACTACTCTCAATCAAAATTTTATTCCTTCAGGCTCAAAAAAGGTAAGAAATCGGCTAAGCGGTGACTACCCAACTGTGAGTTGCGTTTCGCGGAATCCATCAGAACTGAGTTTAAAAACTTATACCGGTCAAACTAATCGAAGACTACGTGTCAAAATACAATGGTTTAAATCATTACGCACCTGTTGCTGAATGACAAAATGGAACATTATCATTTATTTATGCGACCTTAATGATTATCATAATATATGTCAAGAATTTTATACCATTCATTCGTGCTTTGATTGGTAATTTGGTAGTCCCAACACTACTCTCAATCAAAATTTTATTCCTTCAGGCTCAAAAAAGGTAAGAAATCGGCTAAGCGGTGACTACCCAACTGTGAGTTGCGTTTCGCGGAATCCAAGACCAAAGAAAATGACTATGACCTTTGGCAACGGTAAGAAGGCAGGGGTCTCGCTATATCTCTTTCCTAAATGGAACCCATAATTGACATTGGGGTAAAAAATAGCAAAGTACCTGCGATCCGTTTTCGCTGTGTAGTGTACGTTGGTTATAAAATAAAAAATAAAATTATAGGTTACTTTTACTTGGCTAGAAGTAAAGAGTACTTTTTAAAGTGTGCGAGAGTGAGAAAATGTGTCTCTGATAAAATAAGTCGCTGTGTATAAGTAAGTTAGTAGAGTCAAGTGGGGTCAGTGGGGTGTGTGTGTATAGGGTGCAGTTTGTGCATAGCGTGAAATGTAAACTCTTGTACAGATTCTTCTTGGAGTTAGTGAAAATGATGCATATTGCTAATTAAAAAACTAGTAAAAGTTAGTTATAATTTATTTTACAAGTACATATACTTTTACCAGAGGCTAGAAGTAAAGAGTACTTTTTAAAGTGTGCGAAAGTTAGAGAAAATGCGTGTCTTTGGTAAAGCAAGCCAGTCGCTGTTTATCAATGACGAAATACAGCTAGGTATACTAATTATACGATTTATTAATTGATTTGTTGTACGAATTTCATTAACATGGATTTTGTTGGAAAGGAGTTCATTTTCATGCATACTGTACCTACATGTATTTCGCTCCGAGAACAGTGAAGAATTGTGTACCATTCATTCGTGTTTTAGTGGTCTCAATCGAATATTATGTTTAATTTTTATTCTACGCAATATTTTGAAATGCCATAGACATTTTAAGCCTATTCGAAAAAAATATTTTGTATTTGTCCCTCGCAGATAGTCGTTATATTTCAAACCGGATAACATAAAATCGTTTTGAGTATACCTCAAGTAGCAAGTTTTCTGTAATCTATAGAAACTTTTTCCCCGAAAATCTCCAATAGTACTTCAATATCAACCTAGGTTTTCCAACTCTGAGCTACACATTTTGTTCTTAAACTTGCGTGGGATGTTATATATGTGCTTAAAAAGGTGGAAGTAACAAAGGAAATATTCTACCATAAAGAAGAGGGAATACATTGTAATCCTGTGAACCTATTCAGTTTCCTTGTGTCTATATTACTCTGCGTAATACGAGCTCTACTTTCATTCTGAATTTCACTTTTGAGAGAGAAAGGAATAGTAACGAAACGTGGCGAGGGTCCATAATCACCACTATCAGTTATTTAAGAGTATTTCTCATACCGCTTTCCATTTTAATATACCGGACCAACCTAGTGGTTCTGAGGTTAGATTTCTGAGCAACTACAATTTTTACAAATTCAAAAACTGAAGCAACGATGGAATTGAAAGCCGCAGTAATTAGCCTGCTAGGAGTTTTGACACTTTGGGGACACATCAGTTACGCTGTGTCATTTGACAGTAAGATATTTAATTATGGTTTGGAGTAGAGTTTAACATTTAAATAGCATATAATAAAAACTGCGATTTCATCACTGACAGATCCGGATCGCAACTCGCCAAGGAAAATGAAGCATTTGCAAAGCTCAATTGAAACGAGAAGCTCACCAGCTGAAACTTTCACTCAGATTAGGCGACCTTCGTTCAGTGTACCCAAAAGGTTAAATCTCGTAAATTACTATTTTAATAATTACGATGTACATGAAATGACAGTAATACTTGTACATAGTGCTGCTGAGGACTCTCAACCAAGATTTAGTTTGCTGGGACAATCTCCTCCGAGGATGAAGCGAGGAACTGTGTAAGTGACCGCAACATATTAGTTTATCATTTCGCCCCATATAATGTTTTACCTGTTTCCAGTAATTCGAAACAAGGTTCTGGAGCGACTGACATTAATCAATTCTTGCCTCCCAACGTAAATGATGAAACTTTGCAAAAATGGCTTATGCTTTTGACGGTTAATCGGCCGAAAAGCGCTAACTGGGTTGATGAATGCGATTCCAATGGAGACTGTGAGGATGACTATCCACCTCCAATTGACTTGCTGAATGGAAGACCAGGTATAGTTTTTTACCTAATAACATTATTTAATTGGCTTTTTCATTATGTTATTCACATATCTGTGTAGTGTAGGTACATAAGGTACTATATTTAATTTAACTCATTTTAGGAAGCGTGGATGGATCGATTGGCTTTGGGTCACAAACTAAGTCAGGTACTTATGAAATGCGGGATCTATTGTGTACTGTAATTATGTTCCCACGTATACAAAACCTTTGTAGTTTGTCGCCTTCATGCTTTCTTGTTTCCATGCTTCATGTTCTTTGAACACGAGTCCCAACCCAACATCCATTGTGAAATATTTCACAGCAAATATTCGCAAAGTTATACAATGTCAATTGCACTTTGTACTGTATATAACGCTGCAGGAAGTAGTGCGTGGGAAGGAGAGGAACCAAATACTGATCCTATTGTCCTACACCGGCATAAAATAATCAAAAAATTTAGTCGGCCCGGAGGACTTTTTCCAAAGCTACTCATTGATCCTCGGGGAATGAAGCAGGATCTACGACACCGTGGGAGACCCTGGCTTCCCGGCTTTTCATTTTACTAAATTCGAAACTGGCCATTTCCACAATTTATTTGTTAATATTTTCTGTGAAACTAATTACGTAAAAATGGACTTTTAATGGTTATTGCAACATACTTTCTGTGGAAAGAAAATGCAAAGTCATGTAGGTAGTAATGTTATTTTAATCATGTCATTGGTTTTGCAATATAGCTGTATTAGAAGTGACAATGAGTTATATTCTGGGTATCTGTAAGCTGGAGCTTCAATTATATTACGCGACTCCCTCCTCAGGAGGATGCTGTTAAGTGTTCCCTGATAGCTTTAGTAGCCGGCCCAATTGCAGTATTACTCTTGGAGGTTTGTAGGCGGTAAAGCTGACCTCCAAGAAACTCATTCTGTTCAAAATATTTCTGTATTACTTCTCTTTGATGTGGAAATGAAGATATTAATCTTTCAAGCATGGTGAACGCAGCCTGTAAAAATTATAAATAAAAGTATTATCTTTTGTCAAGCAAGCAAATTCCTTGTAATAGTGGGAAAATGTACCAAATGCTTTTTTTGTTTGAATTACAGGAAAAAATGAACATATCAGATTTATCTTTCCTCCCACTGCACTTACCTCCCACTTTTCCTGAATTAGCTTAAACTTCAAATCTTGCTGAAGTAGTTCATATTCCTCCTTTTTAATAATAGGCTTTACTGCGTTGAGAAGCTTAGAGCAGATTTTGTTCCACCTGCTCACTTTTTCTCGTTGCTTGAGAAGCTCATTCTCCGTTTTGGAGGCAACTGATGCTTTCATTTTGCACAGTTGATCATTGGCTTGAGTTTCCTGGTCCAGTACAGCCAACTGTTGCTGCAATTTCTCGATTTTGGTAATAAGCATTCCCTTGTATCGCAGAGCGTGGCTTTTTCTTACATGAATTTCTCTCTCCTCTTGATGGAGTACTTCGATCTCCTCTGCGTCTGCAGCTGTTTTAGTGGAAATGTATATGAATTCGTGTGAGCTTCATTAATGATTATTATCAACATAATTAAGACAACAATTAGTTAGTTCTGTCATTATTTTCAGGAAACTCATACATCCTTCCGTGATTGGCATCAGCCGATCCCTTACAGCAAAGTTGGATGCTTGGCACAGTTTTTTCACATTCTCCAGTCCAGATAACTCCTGTCTTGCTTCTCCAACACGAGTTTCCCATTTTCGAAGTTCCCTAGAAAAATGTGACCAAATCAAATGCTGAATTTAGACCAGTTTTTAAAGAAAAAGGTGAGCTCTTTTTCTTAAAACAAACTACTCAAATTACAGTTGTAACGATTCCCGTTCCCGTGCAGCTTTTCTTACTCGATTAGCTACACTTTCTTCATCAATTCCACCACCACTCTTTGCTTGCATGATCATTGTAGTAATAAGTTCAAACCTGATGCTTGGCACAGTTTTTTCACATTCTCCAGTCCAGATAACTCCTGTCTTGCTTCTCCAACACGAGTTTCCCATTTTCGAAGTTCCCTATAAAAATGCGACCAAATCAAATGCTGCATTTAGGTCATTTTTTTAAAAAAAGGCGAGCTCTTTTTCATAAAACAAACTACTCAAATTACAGTTGTAACGATTCTCGTTCCCGTGCAGCTTTTCTTACTCGATTAGCTACACTTTCTTCATCAATTCCACCACCACTCTTTGCTTGCATGATCATTGTAGTAATAAGTTCAAACCTATGGGATATAATTTTTAGTACGGTAGTATGCGATTTCACCTGAAATGTTTGATGAATAGGGATTTTTAAAAAACCTAAACATCTACTGCGCATTATACCTCCCACGTAATTTTCCTGTTCTTGATTCCATTTCATGGATTTGTACTTTGAGTTTACTGATTGTCTCATTGACTGCCTTTGATTTACTCAAATTTAAAGCTCGGTTGGTCTCAATTTCTGCTTTTCTCTCAGTTACTGCCTACATGTAGTATAATCGGATTTAAAATACATATTTTATTTGGCAAGCTTAATAGATCAAAGGAAACCAACTTAAAAGAGATTTCTCCGACACGCCTAATTATAAGCATTCATAATTTTCAGTTTGATCTCGTCAATGACGTACGTAAAAGATCGTTTTCCGCTGTTCTGCCAAACCAAACATTTGATCCTTTGCAGCTTTCACCCCATCCGTAAGCCTCCTGAGGTTTACCACTTCCAGGCTATTCTCAATTTGGCAATCCTGAAACTCTTTGTCAGCCTCATCCATCAATTTCTCCGTTCTATTTTTGCAGAATTAAATCATTACATTTTCCAGGCTTTGGAATACAACCTACATACCTACTTAAATATTAAAGAAAAGGCATGGGCGTGGAGTGATTCTTTCTTAGTACTACTAACCTATGGGAAATCATATTGATCTCAAGTAGCTCCGTGCTAAGCTTTGCTTCATCATCTCTCGTCTTCGCCAGCTCGATTCCATTCTTGCTCATGAGATGCTCCAAATTTGTAAGCTGCTTGTACACGGCACTTCTCTCCTCCTCAAGTTTTTTAGTTTCTTTACGTAGCTCAGCCACAATATTCTGAATAGCCAAATGGTCCGGATTAATTGCTTCATTTTGAACCTTACTGAGCTTGCTTTCCAACGTACTACATTCAAGATCTATCCTGTACACTTTTGCGGATTGTTTGACGAGCTGAAATCAAAGCAAATAATCAACTTTCTCCATAGAAAAACTTTAGAAAGTGCCTATACATTTAGCATCGACCATCACATATACATGATGACCGATGTACATTTAGTGTCCAATAATGTAACATACAAATTCCATGTTTGAAAATTCCTTCGCCTCCAAATTAGTTAGATTTCCTTTTAGTCTTAATATCGAAGTATCTAAATTAGATAAATTGGAAGTGATAAACTTCTTGTCATTTGATTTTTCCCAGATGCATTTCCTAGTCAGTTCTATTTCTCGGAGAGCCGCATCACTTTTCTTTTGCCAATCCATTAAAATCTTTTCCAGGTCGTTGATGTAGCCGTCCGACGCATTTCGGACGCCTGTTACACCCATCAATTTCTTGCGCAGCTTTTCTACAACCGCTAACACTTTACTGTGTTTTTCCTCCAATCCTGCTAATTCTGATTCAATTCGGGTCAATTTTGCAATCAGTGCCTTTTCCTCTAGAGAAGTTGCTCGAATATCCTGCTGGATTTCTCTAATTCCATCTTTATAGCGCAATGTTATGTCCTTTTCTTGTTGCACAAAGCGACGTATTTCTCGGACCTTTTTATCCAGCTCTGAAATGTGAAGCTGGGTGAACTGTATGCTACATTGTGTCCCTTTGTACTGCCGCTCTCGGAACTCCATCTCACTGAAAGTAGTTATAGTTTTGGCTTTATGTAGATTTTAAATTACCTATGTAAACTTATTTAGACTGCATACGATGAGTAAGTCAAAGTACCTGTTTAATTCCCGTATTTGCTCTCTGATATCGAAATACTCCTACCAATAATTTTGAATTTAATGTAATTACAATATTTGTAATATATTTCCAATCGTTTTAAAAATTAGTCATTTATCACGCTTTTATAGTTTTGCATGTACATCAGCCACATCCTGCATCTGCACGTCCTTCCTTTTCGCAGTTTCAATGTTATTTGACCAAATGCTGAGCATTTCATCTTTATGACGGTACACCTTCCGGAACTCCACACTTAAGCGATCCAACTGTTCCTGACACTTGGAAGTTGTCATTGCTTGCTGATCCAACTCCAACTTCAAAACTTTACGATGAGATCCCAACTCGACGTACATTTTATCAATTTTTTCTACAGTCTTTGCATCTTCTTGAATGATCCTTCCAATTTCAAATTTTTGACTCTGATAAGCCTGCAGTCTATCATGGTACTCCTTTAACACTTCTCGGTCAAACTCAATCAAGTCTCGAAGCTCTGTAAGGTTCTTCAGTCTTCTGTCATGATTACACTGCAAGAGGATATACAAAACCGAGTTTATTTTTACTGGGGCATTATGAGTAAAATACTTGTCAAAAGTTTCACTACTTTCTCCTTCATTTACAATGCGGTACGTATTCCAACCTGCATCCTTTCGGTTCTCGAGGTGCAGGCTTGAAGAGCTTTCTCAGTTTTCAGTTTGTCCTGTACAACTTTGCTACGAAAGCGCTCCGCAATGCTCATGAGATTCCTTTCCTCCTCAATCTGCTTCTTCTTACTTGCCAGAAACATCTGTGGCAGATAACAATTTGTCATGATTTTGAAGTAAAAGGGATATATCGTCAATTAGTACATGTAGTAGGTAATTCTGTCACACCTGATGCGCTGTAATGTCACTATTTGCACGATCAAAGTTCTCCTCCAGCATTTGCAAATGGTCCACATTATCCCTGAGCTCTGTCTGCACGACTATATACTTCTTCTGCTTTTCTTCGAGCTAAAATAAGAAAGTGCAAGAAATCAGTATCTTTTGGTTTTATCCAAGCTCCAAAATAATTTTCTGCAAAGTAGCACCCACAAGTTTTTCTAGATCCTGATTTTCCTTGCTGGCAAATGGCAAATTCATCCCAATTCCCCATCCTGATTCCTCAATTAAATCTGCCCCAAAATTTAAGCTGAGTTTTTTCTTCAGCATTTCCTCCCTAATTGCAGCTGCGACAGCTTTTGATGCCTGTCCCACTACAGGAGCGTGTGATTTAGTATGATCCACATTTAAAACAACCAGCTTTGGGTCCACTTCCTCCAGCAATTTCGCATTTGTAGTTGTTATATCCTTTATTGGCTGATATTTATTTGCCATTATTGCAACGCTCAGTCTAGTACCACTAACCTAACTATAGAGCTGTAGTTAAAGAGCAGGGCTATCACATAGAACGAACAAATCACAACAAAAAAATTAATATTTGAAACTGTAATCCGTTAAAAATAGCCTTCAAATTAAAATTTCACCCATTGTATGATTGTCTACTCGGCAGAAATTAGTCTACCTTATTACAGAAGTATCCGAAACCAAATTTAATTAAGATGAAAAATTAGTCCCCTATTTGTTCTTATCTTTAAAAACGCTGTCTATCTACTAGTAAAGCTGTTCATAAAGTTGTTCTCGGTTAACAGCGTAATATTCAAAATTTAAAATATTAGAGTTGAGGGATGGAAAGGGGACTGTATGTAGACATGAAATTGAATAGGATTTTTTTGTTATCTTCGTCTATACAGATTTTTCTAGTTTCCTTTCTCATAGTATGAATATATCTTGTCCGAAGAGGTCCCCAGTCTCCGAAGAAAGCTAAAAATTAGAATTTTTTTTGTTATCTTCGTCTATACAGATTTTTCTAGTTTCCTTTCTCATAGTATGAATATATCTTGTCCGAAGAGGTCCCCAGTCTCCGAAGAAAGCTAAAAAAAATAAATCATCAAACAACCACGTTTCCATTTCTCACTCTTAGCAACATATCGCAGCACAGAGCACGAAACTTTCACCAAGTCTGACCATGACTCACTCATTTTTTTCCAGGAAAAGCTCCTAAAGCGCTGGAATGCGCTCTTTTTTGTCAACAGCTCCGGTGACCTCATCACTTTCCGTTCCAAATCCAAACATCTTATCCTACATTTTTCTCATTCTCATCGTCTGTAGGATTTGCAGAAAAGGAATGCTGAATGCAGCGTGCTTTTGTTTTCCAGCTCTTAAAAAACAAATTTTATTTGGTGCAGTGCATAAATCATGTTAATACTATGCTCATATCATACGACCAAGTTGCATCATCCGTCAATTTATTATCCATTATGAAAAAGTGAATCTCTGCAGTCAGAACGACTGCATTCTACACAAAATTTAAACTGTAACAGCTCCTCACAAGAATTTTATCTTCCCTTTTTTCCTCAGTCTTCAGCTTCAGCTTCATTTACAGGAATATTTAGGCTGATTCTTTATCACTTTTGTAGCAAAAGCCACAAAGGCATTTACTTTTCATGGGTGAACAGAATATGTACGCACGTATCTGCGTTATTATGCGCACATAAACATGTGGACGGGATACAGATACAGTCGAGATTTGAGTATTTTGAGTTGAGCATATTTTTTTACAGCAAAACATCCCGTCATATGAGATTTTTGCACTACGGAGAACAGAACCAAGTTCAAAATGTAATTTTTTTGTTAGAAAAAAATATTTTTTTTATCAACAGAACTTATTACCAGATAAAAAGAGCTCACGAGGGTGTTTTATAAACTGAGGTTGCTCGCAGTACATAATATGTAGATAATTATTTTAAATTTTGGAGAGGGAGCTAATTGTTATATAATAACGGGTAAATTGGAGAGACGGTTTTTAGACAAATGAGTTACCATTTAGGAAATGGAGTGTTTATAAAGACAGTCATTATGGAGAAAGGATGGGTGACGTGACGGAGAGAAATGTGGGAGGTGAAGGGGTAGTGGTGAGGAGATGCAGGTGCTTTTTTGCTAATTTTTGTTAAAGACAAGGGTGCTTTTGTGTGCATATTTGAGGTGGAATTAAAGGGATGAGAAAACTTATGTGCCTGTGACTGTGACTTATAGCAATGTGATCTGTCAACGGGGAAATAGTTAAATCATCTGTGTGGAAATTTGTATAGGTCAAATTAGTGATGCTCAATGGATTAATTGTTTGCGTAGGATATGAGAATTAATTAAATGCTATGTGCACGGACAAAAATTGAGTTTAGTGGGTTAATGAGTACATCTTTCGATGGAGCTTTGCTAACTGTAATGCAGGCAGACATTGGATTTGTCAAGTCAAGGGTATTTACTAAATACATTCTGGAAGGTGTCAGCTGTTAAAGATTGCTACTGCTAATCAGTAATAAAACTGCTGTGAAAATATTGGGTCAGCAAGAAGTTCCGCAAACAAAAACAACTGGACAGGAAATTGTAGCTTGATATTCGGATTTTGTACAAGTTACTAGTTACAGAGTTGTCTTTACTTTACGATAACGATGATGGTGGGTATTTAAGCTAGTACTGTGTCTTAAGTAATTCGTCATTTGTCCATGTAATCTTATCGTTAGATGTGAAACTTGTAACTTCAAAAACCGTTTTGATTTGTTCGAGGTCTCATTTGAGTGTACAAGTACAATGCTAATGACTACATTCATATTCATGACGTTTATGATATTTCAATTTCACAGGTGTAAGATGTGGTGGATTTTCCAGTGAAGCCCTGAAAGAATCCTACATGGAATTTTTAAACTGCTATCTTTAAAATGACCATGACTTCGGCAACCGAGTTTCCGGTACAAAGCCCAGTGGGTGGTGGTAGTGGTGTGTATGGATTTGTGGATCGTATAGACTATAATGAAATTACTGAACTTCATGTAAGTAGCTTACCTAGTTATAAACTAAATAATATAACATGCTACATATCGTTTATTAAATAAAGTGACATAAAATACAATAAGTCTGTACTGTAATTAATGTTTCATTTTTTCGATAGGTTGTCGGAAAGGGATCGTTTGGAGTTGTAAAGAAAAGCTTATGGAGGGACAAATATGTAGCAGTAAAACGGATTGAATCAGACGCTGAGAAAAAGGCGTTTCAAGTAGAGGTTCGTCAGCTATCCCGTGTGTCGCACCCAAATATTGTGAAATTATATGGGGCCTGTATGAAGCCAGTCTGCCTTGTAATGGAATATGCAGAAGGAGGGTCACTTTACAATGGTAATGTCAAACATTAAAATTTATTATAATATAATGCACAATTCAAGGGATTGTTTTATTATAATTATCAGACGCTGAGAAAAAGGCGTTTCAAGTAGAGGTTCGTCAGCTATCCCGTGTATCGCACCCAAATATTGTGAAATTATATGGGGCCTGTATGAAGCCAGTCTGCCTTGTAATGGAATATGCAGAAGGAGGGTCACTTTACAATGGTACTAAACATTAAAATTATTATAATACCTATATAATGCACAATTCATGGGATTGTTTTATTATAATTGACATTGCTATTGTCAATGCAGTTCTTCATGGCAATATGCCATACCAAATCCCGGGAAATGCAACAAATATGCTACATACGTATTTTAAAATCTAGTCGAAATTAAGTAAATGCGTTTTAGCGTAGTACAGATACTCCATTAAGTCGCTGTGTGTAGAAAATCAGTTAATAAATAATAACAATATTTTTGGACAGGCAAAGAGTACTCTGAGAAATGTGATGTGTTTAGTTGGGGCATCATATTTTGGGAGGTTTTAACTAGAAGAAAACCGTTTGATGATATTGGCAAAGCTAGAGGAACTGCTTATGCTATTATGTGGGCCGTTCAAAATGGTGATAGACCTCCGCAAATAGCTGCATGTCCACCTCCGGTCGATAGACTAATGACTGCGTAAGTTTTACTGGCAATTTTGTGTAGATAAGATGCATAGCATAAGTAGTTAAGTATGGTATGGCGTATCATAGTCTAGTCATATATCACTCTCTGTCATTCCATCCATAGATGTTGGGATAAAGATCCAGACAAAAGACCTTCCATGCAAAAAGTGGCAGAAGTGATGGGAAAGCTGACCGAACTATTCCCTGGAGGCGATAAACCTCTGCAGTATCCTGGATCACCTAGTAATAATGACGGTATGAATATACAGCAAATACATTTACATGATAAATACGACAACTACATATAATAACTTATTTTCTATTGTTAAAAATATCTTAGACGGAGACATTCCATACGAAGATACCGACACAGACGAAAATTTTGACGATGATGCAAATGATGAGTCTTTTAATGGTGATTGCATCTATGTATTTATTTTAACGTGCCACAAGTTCTGAACATATTTTTAAAAATACTAACTCGGAGTGTAAACAATTAGATATTGGCAGCCCTTCGAATGGTTTTAGTGGATCAACGTTACTAACCAGGCAGGTGCCTGGACAAGTGCCGCAAAATACCAATAAAATCCCAGTACCTTTGCATGTAGAAATTGACGAGGTATGGCTTAAACTGCAATAATATACTACGTTGGTCTATAAAGGTGAATGTGTGGGTCTAATTTGTTGTGGTGGAATCTTTTTTGAACTTTAGAATGCTTTGGAATTAGGAGGACAAAGTGACGATCTAGTGACCCTAGATCAATCACATAGTAGCAATTCGAAGCAGCAGCCTTCTAGTCATAGTAATTCGGACCTCAGTATTTCAAATACAACAAAGACTGTTAAGCCTCCCAAGCCAACAACACTGCATATTCGCACCGCTGTGGGATCACATCAGCAACAAGTCCCATTTCCTTCTAAAATACTTCCAGAGGAGGGTTCTCCAAGTCTACCAAGGGCAGTTGTATCGGGTCAAGGTAGAGTAGTTTTCAATGTTACCAACCCTAACAAGGCCGTAGTTTCACCATCGGCCATTTGTGATCCTGGAATACCTCCTAAAAATGTAACTAGCTCCCTCAGTTTACGGAGTCCCCTTCAGGGTAGCCGGACTCCTCCTAAACCAAATTGTCCATATCCGGTATACGCTCCAAAGTTTGGCTGGGCTAATCATGTATATGGTTCACCTCACCGACAAGTTGTAGATTCATCTCCTCATTCAGATTTCCCTGTACCATATCTTCCAAAGGGTTATGGAAGCTCAACAACAAAGTCTCCCGTAACCACTCCTCAAAGTGCATCATCATCTAGTGCTCTTCCACATCCGGTTCCAATAGGGTTTGAAGGCCTCTACGGAAACAATCAGCAGCTCCATAAACAGTCTATATCGCCGGTGGATGAGCACCCGAGAACTCCTTCGTCAGTTCCATTGTCCCCTGTAACGAATAAAAGAAAAGTTTTCGACTCCCCTACAACTTCGTTTGGAAATTTATCAGTTTCAGCAGTATCTAGAGTTCGGGACAGTCATAGACCATCTTCTAGTAAAAGAAATTCGGCGGATCTGTCAACTGATCGAATACAGGAGGACCCTGAGTTTCCAGACGTATATGGCGGTTCTATGGCGAGAAGGGCATTTGGGGGATCGTTAGAAACGGGTGGAGTAGGACTTGGGACACCAGGAACAGAACCCACTGATAAGGTCACAAGCACAGGAACTGATAGAATCTCCTCTGCTCCTCCTCGTAAGTTTAATGAAAATATTTAATAAGAAAAGGTTTAAAAACTAAAATTACTGGACTTTATAGATAATTTAATGCAATTTATATTTGTAAAGGAGGCCATCGAAGAGTTGCTTCGGATGGAAGTGAAAAGCTGTTTCGTGATCCACCTAGGTTCGGGTCTGGTAGCAACAATCAGCCTGGAAGTTCCGAATGCTGGCGGTAGTAGCCGTGATGCGGGATACTTTCAGTCCACACGTAACTATTTTTGATCTTTTACTTTGACAATTTTGTATTAGACTCATTAGACCAATGACCAATCCATTCGCGCATACTTGGCAAAAAGAACGCTTGTTTCAACAATTTAATATATACATATTGTAAGACTGCATACCGCAAAAAATACCAACTTGTAAACAAATATTAGTTTCCTATTTTTTTTAAGTTAGATGAAATATGGTTTAGTGAGTTCTTCAAACTTCAAATCCTTGTACTAAGCGCAGCGCAGCGGCTGTAGTAAGTACACACGTATAAATGCTATGCTTTGTTTCGAATTCTCCAAGTCAAATATGATAACAAGGCTGTTTAAAAGAGATCTCCGTACAATGATGATGATACACTCGAAGATATTTTTGGCATGAAGGTTTATTTTAGGTGCACATGTTGGTGTGACTGGTCTGGTGTGACTCATGACTCACCCATTTGCTGCTGCTGTAACTTGAAATATAAATAATCCTTCATTCTTCGTAATGAAGAATGCCTTTCATATTTTTGTTTTCTTGAGATCCAGCTATAAATCCAACAGAGAATGTATGCAATAAAATTGCCAGAAATAGCAAATCTTTATTCTTCGTACCAAACTTGTGCAGTTAGAAATTCAGGCTGATTACTAGTAAAATAGGTATATAATAGCAGCTCCCATCTTGGCTACAAAGTTAAAAAATTATCTTTTAGTTTTTATTGGACAAAGTTTATCTGAAAGTTAAGATACTCATTTTTTGCTTGATTATGGAGTATTCATCCCGAATTCGCTTTCTATACTTGTATCGACGAATCTAGAAGAAGGCTTGCAAAGCGTAGAAGTGTAATAGGTAAATGTATATGTATTATTGTATATATTGATAAAACCATTTGCACGTTGCCTCCTTCCTCCTGCATTCAAGTGTTAGGAAATTCTGCTTTAAGTCTTAAAAAGAGCAGAAGAGAGACCAGACATTTTTCGGATGACTCATACAAGTTCTTGGAGGGATTCACGCATGTCACGTCACTCTTCACACAGCGGTAGTTCCCTATTCAGCACTCATCAGCATACCTAAATACATAAAAGGACTTTTCAAACATTCCCCGAGCAGTCGAAACCGAATCTGTTTTCTTCTCATTATACACTTTTCGACTTTTTATTAGATTTCAAAAAGATCTCTCCTAGTTGCATTTCCTGTAGAACTTGCATCATGTTTTGTATGCATATATTTTACCTAAGTCTTAATAAAAATTTGAGACTACATTCCAAAATTTTCTTTCCAAGTAATGCACTCGAAATTTGGCTGACTTTTAGTACAACCCGAACGTGACAAGAACTTAACTTTGAATATGCAGAGTAGATATAAAATGTGTAAATTAATTAAGCATAGGGTCTGCAAAGCTGTTAAAGTAGAATTATGAATGAGAGGGGAATAGTATTTGAAAACAGTAAAAGAAATTCCGCTGCTCTTCTCTTCTGTCAAAAAGCCATTACATTCCTGTATGACACGGAATGGCATTGTAATAACCGCACGAATGTCTTTGAGAGCTTTTATTGAACATCCCGTGCATATTTTTACATACGTGCTTGGATAAAAAAATCTCTGACGATGGAAATTTCTGGCAATAAATACTGAGCTGTCACATCACAAGTCAAGTGTCCAATTAATTTTTTTCTAAAATGAAATGTATTGCGCTGTTTAGATTTTCGTGCAAAATTGCTTTGTGGAGATGGCTTAATTATAAAATGTTATAGAAGGTTTCATAATGAAACTTTCATTTGGGAAACTGAAACCGGAGGTATATGAAACGCTTTCTATAAAATAACGGTCTAAAATTTGAATTGAAGCGTAGCGAAAAGAACACGATGCTGTGCTAAAGTCAGGCTAGCTAGAATAGAATAGCAACTGACATGAGTTGTGAAATGATATAGATCTGTAACATATCGCGAGAGTAAGGCATGCATCCGTTTTACTATATACATATATAGTATACATGATATAGACAATCGAGGATATGCGTGGGACGGTCACCTCCATCACCTAAAAGACAACTTTTGATGAGCATTACTAGTCAGTTGTCGTCAAAGGGTTTAGCTTAATTAGGATACGGAACTAGCAGTTTAGGAGTCATGTATGGCCTTGGATATACCTAGCAATTTCTCTCAAGTGTGTCAAATACGGAGACTGTGAACTGTTTACAAGTTATTGGACCCAACATCGTATATTTTTGGTATTGAGAGGAAGTTGTATCCATAATTCATTGATTTTGGCGGCTTGCACTGAAAGATATCACTGTTGATGTAATTGAAGTTGCCAAAAGTGATGAAAGCTCACAATCATTTTTCACGATACTGAGAAGGTCAAGTTTAAGTGCTGAAGTAACTACGGCCGATGATCTGCACTTTTTCAGCACGTACTCATACTATGACAAAGACAGTACTAGTCTTGTCTCCATTCTTCACTGTTTTTTGAATTTTGGCAAAATTGAAGCTATCTCGTGTATTTTCATACCGCAGCTACGTGAGAAAATAAATTGCTTCCTCTTTCCAACTTTCCTTAGGAAAAGTGCTAAATTCTAATTAAATTTGATGTGAAAGAATGAATCTACAAAACAATGCAAGACAACCCGGTGTGTGACGTGATGGATGTCTTCATTTTGTAAAACTTGGCCAAAATGCTTTCCAATTTTAGTTGATTTTATTTTGCTTTTGTGAAAGTGAAGCGATAAGAGTACGCAGTTCATGACTGCACGAATAAGTTTTAATGACATGGCACAGAGAATACGAAAACATTTATTTGTCACATTTAGTGCCATTATTTCAATGATAAATAATTTCTTTCTGACAGAATTCTGTTAAGAAAGTTAGGTGTATTTTGATTTGGGAAATAAGTGTTGCGTTTAAATTGTTCTTGTGGAAGTAAATACAAAAAAGCATTCGCAAAAGAAATGGCGATACAAATGATGACAGATCAGTTCTGTGTGAACGACAAACGGTATCACGTAGCGGCGGAGAAGATACTGTGATAATCTGTATGTTATGTACAAGTTCTCAGATAAATGAAATTGAGATTAAGTTTTAAGAGCACTGACGATTCTGGCTTTGCCCTTTCATTTATTTCGAACTCAGAAAAAAGAAAGTGACTCGATATGTGTTGTAATTAGGGATTTTCCTCAGTTTTTTGGTTGTATGAAAGCGGATCTTTATACACGTTTCTGCCGTTTTTTTGTTGAGACTAGAGATGTTATGAAAGGATGACTCATCCGGTTTAAGAGAATATAGAACCAAAGCCAAAATACTTCCACTTTCGAAAAACCAAAATCCACAACCCAATTCCCAGAAGTCTTTCCCTATCAGATTTTCCAAGCTGTTTACTCAAAAATGAAATAAAATGGGTCGGGAAACACCTTTCTAGTGCTCAACACTTTTGAAACCGCACTGGTCAGATTCTAGCTCTGCATGATAGTAGTATGTGAGTTTGGCAGAACAAATTTAGTAGGTTTCCATTTTAAAATCTCTGGGTGTTGAAAAATAATTTTTTTTAGCTAAGATTGTATTTTATGCACATGAAGTTGCTTTTATGATCTTTGGATGAAATACAATACAGATTCAAAACTCTGCTGTTTCTCGTTGGTACAGCGGAGTCGAGTTTGAGGTGCATATTAGAGCACCTAAAGTGAGACTGTGAAAATTAAAATGTATTTGGATGCGGGGAGAGTATCAATGAATGTGGATTGGATTGCTCTAAAAATGAGACAAGAGACAATTCATGGTGATAGTTATCGCAGTAAGACCCGACCCAAGAGACTCCATCATGAGTAAGTTTTTGAAATGTTGAGATAAGCAAAAGATTTTATTTGAAAAACTTGCAGAATCAAGCACAGAACGAGGATTATCCTGTTTATTTTACTGTGAGAAACTCAAATTGACTACTTATTACGACTTTTATTGAAAAGCCTCCCATGTACTATTCCGGAAACATTTTAAGGGTTTTTTTTTTCAATGAAAGAAATCAGGTTTTACTTTCCTTTGCTAGAATGTAGTTTAATGTCATTAAAGACTAATGTAATAAATTTTTATGTGATTTGCTTCTATTTACATATCGCTCAATAGCATGTCTTCATTCGATTTTAGTCAGAGAGACTCAG
>JAHZND010000680.1:0-17083 GCA_027744115.1 Acrocyrtus sp. NNG-2020 | reverse complement strand
GGCTGACACAGTGAAAGTACGTTAACCATACGTAGGATAGAAAACCGAGAGAGCAACCTCTCACATTTTTATATATATATGCTCACTTCTCACTTGTGTATTCTTTTGACTTACAAATGCACACTTTTTTTTCCTTTTTGTAGAATATTTTTTTTTGTATATCACGACGATTCACATAAATATATAGCTATAGTCTATAGAAGGTAAAAAAAACTCCATCAGTTTGTGTTTGCACAAACATGGACAATAATAGAAAGTCATATGCAGAAAAAAAAGTATGTGATGTGAAGTGGATATTTCTTTTTTTAGTAGACATCTAATGGCCATTTTCAACAAGAGAAGGAGCACAAAGAGAGCAGAAAAACCTTCTTTTTTTTGACTTTCACGATCATATCTATCCCCACATCCAACATTTGCGCTTTTGTTTGCACGACAGATGTTGCATTTTTTCTTTCTCTCTTTCTCTTACGATTTTTAGTCCTTCTGCCGGAATAAAAAAGTAGGTAAAACACATGTTGTATTTATATATTTAGAGAGCTTACTCGTAGTAATAGAGCATTTTGCAGTTATTTCATAATTCATTGTTCTTCTTATGCATGTCCACACTATCCTCTTTTTCATCCCAACTTCCTGCTACTTTCTCTATTTTCACTCATCCGCTCAAAAAAAAAGTCGAGTCGAGTTCAGGGAAATTAGTGTTTTTCCTCCGTTGCCCTTCTCCCTTGTTATCTCAGCTCTCAACTGTGGTAACATTTTTTTGGTGTGTAGGTTTACCCCGTCTATCTGCGGCTTCATGCCGAGAACAAGATTAGAAAAGGAAAAAAAAGGAAAAAAAGTTCCATCCTTTTTCCTGCTACCTACACATTACACAAGTTCTAGGAAATTGTCCTTACATTTTTAAAAATTACATATCTTTCCTTTTTTTATAAAAACATATGATAGGTTCATTTTTTCAAAACCCATTAGCATTTTCTCCTGTAGTTTAGATAAAAACGAGGATTGTACAAAGACACGATTTTTTTTACAGAGTTTACGTATGAATATTTCAATAGAAAAAGAGTTTGCCTTGGGAGTTCACTAGTTCACTCCAACAAAATTGACCCAGGAAACCTGTTCGACATTTGAGACGAAAAAAAAATTGTAGAAACAGAGAGGCTGTGTGGTACACGCTTAAAAAAAGTGGAATCTGGAATATGATCTCTTATGCGATTTTTTTTACTGGATACCTTTTTTTGGACTTTTTTTTCGAGCTTTGCTGGAAAAAAAGAAGATATATATTTTTTTAGATGATAGATTTGAAGATAAAGTTCACCTAGGTATATATATGGTATATTTTTATAGTATATTTTTTACGGATGTGGAGATATATAGAGAGAAGTAGAGAGATTATTTTTTTTGGATGTAGATGTAAACCTACTCGGATTTATGAAAAAATTGTCCGTTTCAGTTTTCACACTGCCCCGCGAGAGTAGTCATAAACACGATACAAGTTATTACTGGCTCCTTTGCTGTTGCTGTCTTCGTAGTTTGCATTTACGTAGGAGATGGGCTGATTATGATGATAACTATCCACTCCCTCCTCGGCAATCCTGTCGAGGGCGACGGCCGCCGAGGAGATGTCGTTGTGATGATTTCTGTACTGATTATGCTCATTGACCAGGTCAACTTTGACGTAGGGGTCAGCTCCGTTCACGGCAGTTTCCTCGATGCCGCTCGCCCCACTGTCATTTCTGTCGCGGTTCTTCTTCCCTTTCTTGTTCCCCTTAGTCTTTGTGGACATTTCTCGACTAATGTTACTGTCCATGGATGCGGAGGTGGAGGGTCCTGCTCCTAAATGCTCTGGCATTGACTCCTGCTCGTGGAAGAGCCGCTGGCCAGAGCGACTCCGACCTAATCTTGACTCGACATAGTTGGCCAAGTCATCCTCCTCCTTTTGGCCGTAAAACCGATTCAGAATTATCAGGAAGAGACCAATTATCAAGCAGATTACTCCAGTGCCGACAAGTTCTGCGGTTTCCTTCTTCGACTCGCTAGTCACAATCGCACCAAGCATCAGGAAGCAAGCCAGCAAGAGGAATACAGCTCCAACGTGAAACATTGTGATTGTGCCCATGACCTAATGCAAAATTTTTCAAAGGACAGATTAGAATTATAGCTCCGCGTTATGCTCTAATTTATGCTAACTGTCAGCAAAAAAATACTTTCTCTTTAATCATCTCAACTCTTCCAGCTCTTTTTTTCCACTTTACCTTGTTATCTGCTTCATAGTGGTCTGGGTGAGACCCGGAGCCCCTCCTTCCTCTCCCTTTCCTGTCACCTCGCCTTTTCCGGTTGCGTTTGATCATCATCGCCGAATGCGCACTGATTCCGTGCATTTTGCTCAACTATAAATGTTCACGGTTCGCTACTATGCAAAAAATATCTAGATTCCTTTTTTCCCCAACCACTTCACTTGTTGACAGTCAAATAATCCATATCTGGAATTTTTTCACCTTCACGAGAACAAGATATGCGGGAACGCTACCAGAGCAATTTCCGAATCATGCATTTCCATATGCCAAACTCGATTACGGTAATTGAGCCATGATTTATTTTTTTTGTGTGCGCGAGTTGGCAAATTGAAGAACAAATAGAAAATGTGTTTTTTTCTGTCTGCCGTGCACGTTCAGTAGAAATATCTAGTTCGCTTTTTCCTAAGGAACTCTCAACAACTTCCACAAATATTTTCCCCCTTTTTTTCGCTTGTTCTCTACGAACAAAACTATTTGTGCTTTGAACAGAAAATTTTCCTTCTTTCTTTTTTTGTACGTAGGCGGGCCCGGATTCCAGTTCCAATTCAGTAGGCAATTGAAAGGGTTCTTTCCTAGGGAAAATCAGTGGTAGTAAGTATATCACACAGATTTATTTATTGTTTTGTGCTATTTCCTCCCAATTTCTTTGTCGGTGCAGGTACGCTGCAGCAGTAAAAAGAATGCGATAAACGGCTTCCTACGCTTTTATTTATATGACTTGCTTGTTCGCATCGTCGCCAGCCGATCAGCGATAAAAAAAAATTCTTCTTGTAACTCCCTTTCCCTCTACTAGACAGGGCAAGGAATGTCGGAAAAGTTTCTTTTTTCAGGCAGTTGCCGTCTTCATTTTAACATCAGAAAGGGAGAAAACAGAATTAGCTAATGCTTTACTTATGTTTACAACAGTAATTTCTCTTGATCGGAAGAGAGAAGGGGAAAAATCACTGGAGTAGGAGTTGCGAGGAGAGGAGGTTGCGCGCTTGCATTTTGCAAATGCACGGCGAAATGGCACTTTCCAGGAGTGCCTTTTATTTACTTGCTTTCGCTTGGATTCCCCAATTCCTTTTCTCTTCTGTTTTTAATGTCGCTTCTTATTACAAGCGCAGCTTATAAACTCTCTATATTTTCTGCTCTCCTACATTTTCCACAAAAGTAGCTCACTTCTCACTTAAAACGCACCTCCACTATAGTCAGCTCCCTCCTGAAAAGGTATTGTTTAGGCTTCCGCTCTCAAAAAAAAATATCTAACAAAAAACCCAACCACAAACACTCGCCGCTTGGAAAAGTGCTCTTCTAACTTTTTATTTACTCAAGTAGACTACTTCTACGTGACCAACAACGGCAGCCTATAAGCTGCACCACACCACACCACACCACTCACAGCAAAATAAAAACTAGACAGCAGACATGACCAGGTTTCAATGTTGCCTTTCTCTTTTTTCAGCTTTTTTTATATTGTATCAATATCACCAAAGTGAAGAACACTCTAAGACAATAGCTGCGGTTCTGAAGTATAGCTCCGAAATGAGAGAGCTTTTTTCCCCAACTTTGTTCTCACCGCTTTCCCCCCGAAAAAACTCAGCTACTTCCACACACTATCCTTTCACTTTCACTAACCAAATTGGAAAAAATGTAACACGGAGAATAACAAGGCACAGCGAATGAGTGGAGAGGGAGGGAGAAAGAGGAAAAAACTTTCTCCGCAATAAAAAACGCTTCACAAGCAGTGAGCAGCGCACAGCAGCGTTGTTAGCACACGAGAGAAGGAAAGCATACGAAAAACCGTTACATTTTTTTCACGTAAATACTGATTAAAAGTAAAAAACGGAGTGCACTACTTTCCCTCCTCTTCTAGTCTATCGGTATATCCGCGAAACAACTTTTTTTCAGAGAGAGAGAGAGAACAAAAATTGCTTTTATTGGAAGGAAGGAGTAGTGTGCTGGTGACTTTTGACTTGAATTAATAGCATTATCATTCAATTCACTGGTGAGCGATGACTCGAATGAGGACAGAGCGGCGGTGAACGTCTACCACTATTGTTTCGTCTTTAATGAAGCACCATTAAGCAGCCTCACTACTATCACTGCCTACTTTTTTTTCTCTTTACATCTAGAGAGAAAAAACAAAATAAAATTTGCTCACTTTCTCCCCACTTCCCTCTTTTTTTATCTCCTCTGAGTTATTTCCATTCTCAAGATAATTCCCAACTGACCGGGAGGAATGGAATAGAAGAGAATAATTTTTTTCTCTAGTACTCTTTATTCCAAAATATTACGTTGTCCCTATATATTTTTCTGTAGTAAAAAAAGAAGTGTTTATTTTTTTGCCTTTCCCGAAAAAAAAATATTTTTTTTCCTGGGAGTGAAAGGCGAAAATAAGAAATTATGCAATCTCTTTTTTTATCCTCCCTGCATATATATTTAGCTGTCTCTGTGTAACTTCCTCCTCGTTTGCAATAAGTGCCTGGAGGAGTCAAAAATACTTCTCTTTTTTTCTAATGGGAGCCACACAATCAGACAAATGTAACGAGTTTCAGCTTCAGCGTGCAGAAGAGATTAAAGGTACTTATATAACTTGTCTATCTCCCTCGCAAAATAATTGTGTAGTGGCAACAATGGCAATTTTCTATGCAATAATTTTTAGCACTTTTCTCCACTATTATTATAATATTTTTCTATTGAGGGGAAGGAAAGAATAAAATAAGCGTCTCCGGATATATTTTTTCTAGGTTCTTTCAGCCCTCCCTATTTTCCTAACAGTTTTTTTTCGGAGTGAGTTCGAATCACACAATCACTTTCACTCATGTGATGTCTCCTTTCCGATGGTTGTACAAAGAAGAAAGATTTTTTTTAATGCGGCTCCTGCTGTTGAATACTACTTTTCAGGAGGTATCCCATGCTGATGTAGATATAAATATTGATGCTGGCGATGATGCAGGGAATCATTAATATTATTATGAATATTTAGTATAGAAGAAGAGAAATATAGTGGAGGAAAAAATAGTACGGTTTTTAACGAACAATTTTTTTATACTTATGCTCTCTCACTCCAGTAATTTCCGTAGCATCTGCACTCTCCTTCCTTGAAGCTAGCTACATTACAACTACTAGCAAGTTGTGCTAAAATACATTGGGAAAAATGTTAGAGTGAAGGAGAAAGGAGGGGAGAAAGCAGAGAAAACGTTGTGCCTACGATAATTTTTTTTTCTACTTTACACTAGCCTCCCTTCTACACACTCACATATACATTCCGTTTCCACACTGGGATTACTCTAATATGTGCGGATATATATGGAGGGAGAGATAAACACAGTGGAAAAAAAACTATTTGTCCGCTGTGCACAGAAAGGATGGGCTAACTTTGTTTCGGCGCTTCCAGCTACGCTTTCACTGCCGATATTTTCCCTCTTATCCTAGCTTAGCTTTCCCACTTCTACTCCTTTCATTTCAGATATTGTGGTAAACACAGGAGGGCGAAAAAGTACGCAGTAGTATCTTGATTGTACTTTTTTTCCGAGAATGAATGGAAACTGAAAGAAAAAAAAAGTGGACAGTGAGGTGGAAGAGGGTCCCCTTCAAAAGTACGTTAGTATAAGTACGTCTTTGCGGAAGGGAAAATACTTTTTTTTGTATGCATGAAGGGAAACAAAAAAAATTGTAGCAGTTAACCCTTTCTACTTTCTCCGTGTATTTTTTGTGTGTGTGTGAGGCAAAGGCTCCACTTTTCTATTCCCGCATTGGAAAGGAATATATATTTACGGGTAGGTTCTTTTGTGCCTGCAAACCGCACGCTAGGGTATCCCTTTAATAACTGACTTTGCAGCCAGTCAAGTAAACTACTACGTTGCTGCTGCCTCTTTGAATTGCAAACCTCCCTTTCGTATTTTACAGTGAAAGTTGGGCTGCAATCGTCTTCATCAGCAGTAACAGTAAAACGGCAGGAGCACACCACCAGCAAAAAAAATTTTTGTGGAATGCTGTCGGCTCATATGCGCCCTAGTCATATCGTCTTTGTCGTTGTTCCGCTCTTACAATAGGAAAATGCGCTTCTGTTTTCGCTCTAGCCGTTTCTGAGGAGAAATGACATCAGCAGCAAAAAAAAAAAGATTTTTGCTGGAGGAGTGGAACATGAGCATTCAAAAGCTATCGCCGCGTTTTGGCAAGAGGAGTGACGTTCCGAACACTGCATGGGTACGTTTTTTCTCTGGGTACAGGAAAGTAAAAAAAAATTCGGGATCAATAAGTGCTCGTGCAACTGAGTAGAAAAAGCGAAGGAGCCTGCACACAGTCACTCACTGGAAGTGAGCAGAACACACACGCGTGCATACTTATTTAGCTGCATATGAAAAAAAATATTTTTTTCACTGCTTTCTGATAACATCGTATCGTGAGATGCCACGGCTGACTCTTTTTAAAAGAAAGTGGTCTGAAAAAGGAGCAGCTCTCTCCCTCTGTTAGTCCCCGGCAATAAAATAAAATTCAAGTTATTAGGGAGCGGAGGAGTGATACCACCAAAAAAATAATAATGTTTAATATAGTCATATGCCATTAAAATGTATTTATATTTATGAGACAAGAAGTTTACTTCGCTAAAAGTAAAAATAGTAGTGCTTTTTACTCTTTCGCTAAAGTTTTTCCCTTTTTTTACGTATGTTTCTCCTGAGGGTGAGCAACTGAGAGTAATGTATGGGGCCGTATACAAAGGGAAGGTACAGATGCAAGAAGTTTTTATGTGTAGACAAAAAGCACACAAGGAAAAAAGGATGGATTAGTTATGTAAAGAAATTTATGTATATTGCGAAAAAGGCTTTCCCTCTCACTCCTTTGTCCTTAGCATCCATGTTTCCAGCAGCAGCAGCACTTTGAACTTTTACTTTTTTTGTCCAGAGTTGAGTTTAGGCTGATGTAACTGCTACTCCTACTTATAGAGTGGAGTATGGAATTGTCGTGCTGTCTGGGAAATGCTAGCGCACTACTACAATTTTTTTTATTTCGTTCGTTAAGTGCCTTCCTCTTTCTCTACATACTTAAGGGTAACATGAGGAGATGACGCTCGAGTGTACACTGGAAAACTGGAAGTGAGTGGGTTTCTTCTCTCCATTGTAAAGAAATTTATGTATATTGCGAAAAAGGCTTTCCCTCTCACTCCTTTGTCCTTAGCATCCATGTTTCCAGCAGCAGCACTTTGAACTTTTACTTTTTTTTGTCCAGAGTTGAGTTTAGGCTGATGTAACTGCTACTCCTACTTATGGAGTGGAGTATGGAATTGTCGTGCTGTCTGGGAATTGCCAGCACACTACTACAATTTTTTTATTTCCTTCGTTAAGTGCCTTCCTCTTTCTCTACATACTTAAGGGTAACATGAGGAGATGACGCTCGAGTGTACACTGGAAAACTGGAAGTGAGTGGGTTTCTTCTCTCCATCTCATTCCAGCAGAGAGCAGAAGAGAGAGAGAGAAAGAGGTGAAAGCAACATCCAACAGGCGCCACACGGCTGCTACTCAAATTTAGTCAAAGTTTAGAGCCTTATATGGCCATGGCTATTTTTTCCCTGGAAAAAACTGGAACGGAAAGTGAAGAGCACGAGGGAAGAAGAAGAGACGAGTTTTCTGAACACATTTTTTTATCCCTCTTTTTTAACATCTTCTCTCATTCCAGTTGACGACGACAATCCAACACGACATGGAGACCCACATAACCAGTCAACACGATGAGAGTAAGCAACGGTAAGAAGAAAAGATGAAAAAGAAAAAAAAATTTCTCTCATAAAAAGCAATAATGGCTTTCTCCGCTGCATAAACTGCATACGAATTATTCCAGTCTAATCGGACTTTTTTTATGTGAAGAAGTAAAAAAAAGTTTTCTCTTTTTTGCTATAAAACAAGTTTGCCATACATTTTCTCCTCCCGTCCGTCCCTCTCTTTTTTTATTCTGTATCAGAGAGCGAGAGAAAAAAAAAGGAAAAAGAGAGGAGGACGGCACTATTCGTTATTACTTTGACAATACATTTTTACATCCTTTTTCGCAATATCCCCATAATTATTATTATTACAGTCACGAAGAGCCGTAAAAAGGAGGACAGGGAAGGAGAAAAAAAGAGGAAATAAATATACAGCTACAAGTTGTGTGAGTGGCTTTGGCTTTTGTGCGAAAAAAAATAATTTTGTTGCAGCTCCAGAAGCTTCAGCTCTGAACAAAATGGGATGATAGAGATCTTTAAAAGTCCGCGCGTTTTTTTACTGATGGACCGATCTCTTTTTACTATCTCATCCGGTCTCCCCCTGCTTTACTGACCACTGTGCTAAAAAAATCCATCTCCTTTTTTTTCTTTTATGCATTCATTCCTTGTAAAAAAATTTGCTCACTTCTGTAAAAATACAGTAAATGTCATGCTACAGTCAAGATGAAAAAAAGGGAAAATACGGAACAAGCTATTAAATTCGTTTTTTCCGCCAGAGAAAAAAACTGAAAAAAAAGTCACCTTTAAAACTTTGGAGCCTTAAAATGTGTAAGGATTTGGAATACAAAGCGAGATATTAAGAAGTTGTTCGTTGCTCTGCTTATTTTACTGCATCTGGATTCTGGATATATATTTTTATCGCTCTTTCAACTCATTTCACACATTATAGCGCTTATCCATATCCATTAAAGAATAGCCTGAAAGGATTATAATATTTCTTTTAGTTTTTAGCTGACGCAGAAGACAGCAAACTCTGTTAAAAATGGTGTGTCATTTACAAAGGCGTGGACGGCTACTTTAAAGCTCCATGTTAAAAAAAATCTCGCCATAAGTTTTTATTTTCAGTATAAAAGGTGTATGCTTTAGTACTTCTGTCGTATCGATTTGCTTAAATGAATATTACCTCGAAGAAAAGCCGTATTCGTAATTTAGCAAAGTGCCTTCGGAAACTCTCTGGAATGTGTTTTAGCACGAGAAAAAAATATTTCATGGTAATAATATGTACGTCTGCAGCACTGCACTTTATTCGGAGAGAAGCCGAAAAACGTCCATTTTTATTTCGGTATTAACGCTCAGCACGAATTTTTAATGAGGAATGAATATCCTTGAAGAATTTTTTTCATGGTTTACAATACACTTTAATTTATCTAAGTATTTTCGTGATGTGCCGAGTTATTGTTTCTTACCGACCATCGACGAAGAAAAAAAATATTCTTTTTTTATCGGAACTGATCATCATAAGAAAACACTCTTATTATTGTAATGGAGCTGTTCTCACAGAGCAAACTTTGTAGTATTAGCATAGCAAAAAATTTATTAGCATAGCAAAAAATGGGAGCTCAAGCATGAAGCACGAGGCACGGCACGACCATCTTACCTTCACCTAATAAAAACTAAATTCAGCGTATAAATTCCGTTTCGAAAAAAAGTGAGGTTTTGGTTGAAGGAAAATTGGAGAGCATTTTCTCCGCCAACATAACAATTGCAATGAGTTATTGCGACGTGGAATGAAATAGTGCTGAATTGGAAATGCACAAAAAACTTCTCAAAAAAGTTTAATTTTTTGGCTGCGCATGTAGCATTTTGCCTCCCCTTTTTTTTAGCTTAGCGCACTCGGCAATTTTAAATGAGGGGAAAGTTTATTTTTAACGTTTTCAGCATTTATGCTGAACAAATTTCATTTATTGATTTGGTGTCATTATCAACCACCGTTTTTTATATGTACGCTTATCTATCACTTTCACGACAGTGAGCGATGTAATGAATGTGACGACGCAGCTTTTTTTTCTCGCAATCAAATCACCCACGACCAGTCACCTTTTCAGCTATAGGAAGCTGCTCGTTTTTTGTTCGAGAAGATGATCACCACAAAGATGGCAGTGGCTTCCAGTTTCCTTTTTTTATTTATGAACACCTTAATTACCGCATCAGCTCCTTTGCTTTCACTCGCTGCCTTCTAGCTGAAAAAGAGAGTGAGAGTGAGTGCTCAGCAGAGACACATTTCTATTAAAGTTCTAGTCACTAGCCACCCATTCCAACTCTGCGAAGACTCCTGTCTCTCAGCTAGCACCTAACTCAGATAAATAGCTGGATCGGAGGAGGATGCAGAAAACGCGATCTCCAAAATAAATTCCATATCATGTTTCGTTCTATCTCTCGGACGACACTGCCACTGCTGACTGCATCTTCTCCAGCAGTTTTTGACTTTTCTGCGACAAGCACAGTAATAATGATATATTGCGCTAAAATAACACTCCTTCCTTGTCCAGCTTTATTACTCAAAAACTGTTATCCTCCGCATTATCTCCCACCGGATGGCAGTAAAGATAATGGCAATTAACGTCTCCATTGTAGTGCCACATCGAAAATGATTGGAGGAGTAATCCATACTAAAAAAATATAATTCTCTCACGAGCTTCCCACTGCAATGACGCCATCTTTTTACAATCTTCTTTCCTTCCCGTGCCCATTTTTTTCTGCTGTATGCACGTCCCCCGTTGTCATAAAGTCAGTAACTAATCCAAATACAAAATTAATGGGCTCTACTCAATGAGCCCTGCTAAAATACCGGGCACGTCCTTAATTCTACCAGGAACTGGGAAAACTACTTTCCACCACCATTTTTCAGTCCCAGTACAAAAACAACAGCCCATTTTTTCTCCTTTCCCAACCCAAACTAATACATTTTCCCATATCATAATACATACGTGATGTCTTCATTTTCTTCGCCAGGCACAGTTTTTCCCTATTTTTTCTTAGGAGCATGTGGCGGTGGCCCACTTTTACCCTTTTTTTCTGACTTACACATTACCCAGCTGGATAAACGACACAGTGTCTGGAGTCTATACAAGCACCTGGAGGTAGACAACTCCTTTTATGAGCAGAGCTCCCATCTAGCTCCCTACTTCACACATAAAGCAATAATGGTGATTAGGATAGTGAGTCAGAGGACAATAATCATAATCATAAAACTGACGATACATTCCAAAAAAAACTTCATCCACAAGAAAAAGGGCATAAGGCAAGATGTGCCAGAGGCAACGAAGAAAAAAAATACAGCAGCTTACAAACTACAATATCGCACTTACAGCCAGCCACTGGGTGAAAAATAGTGGAGCTGAGAAAGTAAACTGCACTCTCATTTTCTCTGTACTATTTGTATTCTCTCACTACAAAAAAAGTGGCTGATTGTGGTCGTGATCGTGGCGTGATAGAATTGGAGAAGCAACTAGAAAGTTTACTTTTCTGGAGGTAAGACGTATGTGACAGATAAACAGGAGTAGGGAAAGAAAATTTCTATAGAAGATCAAATATAGTTCGAATATAAGTTTTTTTTGTGCTAGTTCATTCAGGATCGAGATCGAGGACAAACAAAAGGAACTTAGGCAAGAGAGACAGCTCTCTTGGGAAGTCGCAAGTTACATCGAAGGAAAAGTCAAATTGAGAAAAAGGAGAAAATGAAAGGAGCAAGAAGTAAAAAAATGGAATGGGTGAATGAACAAGCAATAAATCGATTTTCTTTCTTAGGTTGTAGGTGGCCCACTAATTTTATGGTGATTAGATGAAGGGAAAAGTAGGGATGATATTACATTTTAAAGTTTTTTTTGGCAGCTGGCATACCGTGCACGTCACCAAATTAGACACGCTCCTTTCCTGTTGCTTTTCAAATCAATTTTTTTCACATTAGTGCCTCCACAGCCGTTTTCGTGGGATTCTTTCCAATTACGTTTTCGCAGCAATTCCGGGGATTAATGAACAATAAAACTGCTGAAAATATTTTTTTAGGTTCATGTTATAAGTATCATCATTTTTATTTGTCCTGGAGGAAGTGAGGAGGATTGGCACTGGAAAAACGAAGTAAAATTCTTTTTTTAGTCTTTTCAGACTGCTTTTTCAACCAAAAAATATCCCTTTTTTGGTGGAGTGGTGCCCGTAGGACATCTGGAAAAGTTGAGAGTTCTCACATGATCATCGCCGTAGTGTCACGGAATATATACCTACCGGCAATTTTTCGCCATTAGACTGATGACATGATGCCACCTAGCAAAAAAAAGCTGCAATCTAGGATTTTTGCTACCACATCAAATATCAAATATTAGTTTTACGTGCTAGTTTAGCCTAGCGCTAGACTCATATCTCTTCACACTCTCATTTTTAGTTACCTACCTAAACGCTATCTCCAAGCTGCAACTGTCGTGTACATTTCTCTATCCCGAAATTTATGAAGCTGGTAGCATTACATAATTACAAAAATGTTTGCAAACTGTCGTAAAAACATGATCCATTTATATAACCTTTTTTCCCTTGCTCTGTGCGCGTAATCCGCGAGAAAAAAAATGTTCATTCTGGTGAGATGATGTGTGCTCGTACCATTTCCACACTCAAAAAAATATACACATTTTGAACAGTAAAAGCGTGGATAGACGAACAAAGTCGTTCTTCCTTGAGACCTTCCTGATGATGATGGTGATGACAAGGATGACAGAAAAAAGGAGAGCACGAGCATAGCAAAAAAAAGATTATTGGGAAGGGGGTGCTGGGAAAAAACGCAACAGATTGGGATCTATAACAAGCTTGAGCTCACACAGCACCTTTTCCACTTCCACTTTGTGGTTGAAAAGCTACTAATGAGCTCTCTCTTATATAAGAATATTTTTTTTTGGTAGAGATCTCTCATTTCTCGCAGATTTTCAAGTGAGCCCGCAAATAACAAGGACGAAATGACAAGTTAATGCTTCCGGATGAGCTCTACGATTGGAATTTTTGAGTTAAGTAAATTTCATGCAGTGTCATCAAGGTCACGGGAAAACGTTCATCATCAGCTTCCTTTTTTTCCTGATGACTACTTCTGAAATTTCCGGATGAGCTCTACGATTGGAATTTTTGAGTTAAGTAAATTTCATGCAGTGTCATCAAGGTCACGGGAAAACGTTCATCATCAGCTTCCTTTTTTTCCCGATGACTACTTCTGAAATATCTCTGACATTTTCTATTTGTGCGGGGAAATGCCATCTTATTCCAAGAGAAGGAGATGAGGTGGATTTCCTGATACTTTCGTCATTTCTCATTTCATTCTCATTCTCAGTTGTACTCGTACTGGACTGGATTTTGTCAGTCACCAACAGGTAAAAAAAATTGAGAGAAAAAAATGTTTTCAATTTAGACTCTTTCCTTCCCTGTAGGAATAACCATAATCCTCATAAAGTTTAGTCGTGCACTTCATTATTGTGAAAATTCTTGAGCCCACTCTTTTCCCTCCCAGGAAATTATCCATTCATCCTTGATACAGGATATTAGTGGGACTGAAGGAGCTCCAACGAGTCTAAATCACGACCCACTCATTTACCGCGAGGAATCTCTGGATGTGAGAAGGAAAATGAAAAATTGTGGCTCCCATCCCACCCTCTCGCTCACTCTAGGAATGAATGATCAATAAACTACTAATAGCATTATTACGAGCTTTTTTGGCATATAAAAAAATTAAGCAATATCCAACTTTGAGCGGCGGAACATATAAATTTTTTTTATATTTTTTAGGAGTGGAAGGAAGGGAGCACTTTTATGAAAATTCCTCACATGCTTATAATAGTTCGAATGAAAGGCTTCCCATAAAAGATTGGATTATTTCCATCGAACTCCCAAAGGGACAATAATAATAAGCAGTAATAGGAAAGTACACAGGAAAAGGGAGCGGAAGCTATACGTGAGACTCATAACGGATATAATAATGAGCTCTTTTTTCATTATGAAGCCCCCAGCTCACATACACATCGCTATCACGGCGGATTTTCAGTTGCAGTAATTGGACCAATACTAGGAAGGAAATTGGAGAGAAGCATGAATGCTCCATATTTATTTAGAATAATGTAAATTTAATGTAATTTTGGGACGCGGATATATTGAAAGTGGGAAAATTGGATCCTATTTTTGGGTCCTCTCTCAGCCAGTTTAAGTTGTTCGGGCTGAAAAAAAGAGGAAAGTGAACAATATGGAAAAGGCGCATTTTCATATTTTACATAAAAATTCACGAGAAATAATCCAATCCAGTCATAAATGTCATCAGGTTGGGAGTATATCCATGATAAGCTCGTATCAAAGGGACGTGCTCATGCTCCTCCTGCTCCACGCTATAGTTATTACGTGCACAAAAAAATAGTTGTATCTTTCTCTGGGGAGACAGGGATGGATGAATATGAAAAGAAGAAGAAAAAAAAAGTTCACGAGTAGAATGCACGGAGTGAGATGTACACTCTCCGCCAATTTTCAATGCCCGCCCAAAACTTGTTAAGCATTATGTAAAATGAGCCTTTTCAAGTTTTTCTCCATTTGACGCATTCAATTCCTCCACTTTCAATTGAAGCCATTGAACACGAAACTTGTTAGAGATGTAAGTAGTCCTAAAGGTGGCGGTGGTGAAAGGAGATATGCATAAAAATGGAGATTTTTTGAGCCCACTCACTCTTCCTCTCCGCTGGAACTGGAAACTCCAGACAAGATTATTATTGTCCATGTTGATGATGATGGAGAGTTGAGAATACGAGAGATATGGGATATGGGATATGGATTGAATCTCTATATATCCCCCGTTCTGTAATTTTTTTGTGGGGATGTGAGGTTGAGTTGCTAAGGAGGAAATGGGAGGAAGGAGTAAATCCCTGCCCTGAAATGGAAATATACAAAAGAAATCGGATACGCGTCCCCAGCATGAAGCGGAATTGGGACACGCGGAAATGAAGGAAACCGTCAGGGACTCCACTCGTGTCGCTTGCTACACGTTTTCAATAGAATAAGGAAGTATGTGGCTATAGATAACTCCGAATTGTCTCATTTTACCAGAGACAAATCACTTTTTTAAAGTATTACTTTATCAAAATGATAAAAAAAAGTATAAAAATCACGGTGAATAGAAAACTACCCAGGATTCCAAGAGGCAAAGAATGGAGAGAACTTTATAAAAAAAAGTCTTTTTTAAAGTATTACTTTATCAAAATGATAAAAAAAAGTATAAAAATCACGGTGAATAGAAAACTACCCAGGATTCCAAGAGGCAAAGAATGGAGAGAACTTTATAAAAAAAGAAGAAGGAACCTTCCTGGCTTCTTGGAACAAGCATCTTTATGTAAGCTCTGCTAGCTGAGGTCATGCACTTCCACTAAATCAGAAAAAATAAGAGATTTTTTCTGAAAAAGCTGTAGTCCCTCTCTAGCCTTGTTTATGTTTGTGGGAGTGTCCTAAAGTGTATATATTTTTGGAAAATTGACAACCCAAAATTTCGCATTGGAAAAGAATTTTTTTTATCCAATTTTCCTGCATAAATCGAACCATCATATTGAAAGAAGAGATGAAGATGGAAACTGATAAAATATCATAAAATAGGAACTGTCGTAGCCCCAAGAATTTATATATATTTTAGGCAAACAATAAACTTCAGTTTGCAATTCTGGGTCGTTTATTAGCAAATTGTTTATGTTTGTGGGAGTGTCCTAAAGTGTATATATTTTTGGAAAATTGACAACCCAAAATTTCGCATTGGAAAAGAATTTTTTTATCCAATTTTCCTCCATAAATCGAACCATCATATATTGAAAGAAGAGATGAAGATGGAAACTGTTAAAATATCATAAAATAGGAACTGTCGTAGCCCCAAGAATTTATATATATTTTAGGCAAACAATAAACTTCAGTTTGCAATTCTGAGTCGTTTATTAGCAAAGAACTTGTAACGGTTTTGTGGCTGCCTTTGAAAGTTAGGTTTAGCTATCTACTTTGAGCCCAAAATTCAATAATTTCATTCATATCAGCTTTACGAGAAAATTGTTAGAATTTAAGCTTTTTTCATAAGTCACGTCACAAAGAAGGGATTTATATATAAACTTATTTTTAAGATGTTGGAAAATACGATAATAATATGTATGCTAAATAATCCGAATAACAAACACTAAAACTATTCAATTTTGAACTGAAAAAACCTACTTTCAAAAGAAGAGATTGTCACAGTAGTAATATGGCTTATTTATTAGCTGGCTTTTTATACAGTTCTGCTTTTTACCAAAAAGACGAAAATTGCACATTGTACATCTTACAGCGATTTTTTTTCTAAGAGTGAGTTCATCCACCATAAATACTAAAGAATTTTATTCACTTTTAATATATGTATTTTTAACTTGAGATGACTCATTAACTACGCTTTAAAGAAGATAAAAGGATGTAGAAAATGTTAAGCGCAATTTTCAACAAATTTCACTACCAGCTACCAAATAATTTAAGCATACTTTAGTAAAAGCAAGTGCAATCAGCTATTTTTAGCTTTTTTCCAGAAGTATCCAGTACAAAAGGAAGTTTTTTTTACCTTTTCTCCTCTCAACCATTTCCAAAATTTTCAGAAGCTAGTTGCGCTCCACAAATCCGGAAAAGGTTTCTTCCAGTTACAAATAAGAAAAAAATCAGAAATGTACTTACTTTACCATTTCCACACTCCACTCGAGAATTTAAATGTAGGAAAAGCTCTCAATCCAATAATGAAAAAAGGACAAATCTTAGTAAAGGAAAAAAGGGAAAATCTCAAGATACAACTTTCTTTATTAGTTTATTAGGTACTTTTTGCTCTATCCTCTCCGAGTCAGTTGTTCCCTCCTCGTTTTCTCGTTTCAAGTTTGCAATAACAAATTCATTACTTTTACTACTCCTTCCAGCACTCGCTCCGTGTTATCTTCCTTATCATCATTACCTTCCTTTTAATGGTGAAAACTTCCTCTTTTATTAAACTTTTCTCCCAGATTTCCCGATCTTGCTCTGAGAACACGAACCAACCGTATTTTTGGGGTGTTCCTTT
>JAHZND010000679.1:0-10549 GCA_027744115.1 Acrocyrtus sp. NNG-2020 | reverse complement strand
GGTATATTTAGTTTCTTAATGAATTTTTGTAATATTGTCTTACATTGAGCGAAATGTTCCCTATTCAAATTGTACTTCTACACCAGCTAGTATTATAAAAGGTGTAATTTATTCTGATTATAGTTCCATTTAAATTTCTACAACCACATTCGGATATTAATAGTGCTAATTTTATTTTGGGATTAAGATGAAATACCTAAATCTCAAACCTCAGCTAGTGATACTAGGCATCAATAAGTTACCTACTCGGTATGGGTATTATGCAACTCTTGTTTTACAAAACCAAGATGTTCATACCCGTTCGAAGTCAGCTTTAATGCGAGAAGCCGTTTCTGCAATTGTTTCAGGACAGTTGGACTCACCTGTTAAAATTTAAAAAAAACACTTCATATATAAATTGTAATAAAACCTCGAAAGGCCTTACATTATAAAGTACCTTGGTCTCTGGTGCCTCCCATTGAAGAACCTCGAGTGGAATGCTGTTCGAGAGAAACTGACGGAAAGTGAGGTCTGAGAAGATAGAGTCAGGTAGGAGGGTTGTGAAATGAAAAGACTTCAGGCCTAAAAGTTTAAAACAAAGTACCTATTTATATCGAGAGTAGTGACTTTGTAAAGAAATTTTAAAGAATTGGAAATACTATTATATCTGAAACGCTTATGCATATATCTCCTCACATTTCAAATCCAGAATAGATCGCTTGCATCTTAACTGGTTTAATTTCTTTGCTTCAAAGCGACCACTTTTCCTCAGCTTAACGCAGTCTTTTGCTGAAATGCCGCTGAGAAGAGAATCCCCATCCACTCCACAGTTGCTTCTAGTGGGCATTACAGCTACAGAAAGACACTCAACGGTTTTGCAGTGAAGGAAAACTTGTTGGAGACACTCTTCGATATTTTCTGGAGACGAAAGCTGAAGATTAAGAACCTTTGGAAAGATTTTCATGACGGTTTCAATTAGTGTTGCTGGATAACATGGCATCGGCATAACTACCATTTTAACCGAATGATTGCATGGACGCTCTTCGGCTGGAATTCGTTCAACTAATTGCCAGTGGCAAAACGTTAAATCCAACTTGGTCAAACTTGGGCAGTTGGTGGCCTTGTAAGGCTTTAATTTGTAGAAATCCAATCCAGCTAACAAAACCATGGTTTCCAATTTCTTCAGCGGAGGACATTCGTTTCGGAAGAAGTGGTTTCCCTCAGATTTTAAAATCAAACCCGTCAGGGTGTCGCTCTGCTTTCTGAAAAACTCGTTTGGAGATGAATCACCCCAAAGAATGCTTTTAACGTGTACCCCAAGACTCTCCAACTGTATTTTGCTCAAAGTCAATGAATTAAAGTAAGAATTTCTCCAGAATGGTATTCTCACTTCCAGTTTTTTGACACTGCTTGGAACACACCGAAAGAGCTCTTGACATTGCCAATACCGACAGTTCAGTTTCAGTATCATTAGCATTGTTGTCAATTGTAACTGCCAGCTCCTGAAGGCATGTAGCCCCAAAAAATATGGCAACGGGCAAGCTCGGAAAGCTCACGTCAGTCGTTTGTAAGGCTTCACTGAAGCCAACGTCATTGCAATAGAGCTCCATCTTCTCCAGCTTTCTGAATTCAAATGGAGGAATGCTGTTGTACTGTGGGAAGCATCTCTAGGAGGTCGGCAAATTTGTCGATGTAAATTTTTAACACAGTGGCTTCAGTTACATACTTCGACATGAAATTTTCAAATATTGGCGTCTTGTTATGTTCCACTTTTAATTTCAATGTGAAGCTACGTACAGGTAAGATTGCGTTTTTCATTGTATCTTGAAATCGCTCAATTTCGGATCCGAGAGAAATGTCATCATTTTTACTTCCAATGAAGATTGAAGGTCCCGTTGTCTGCCGTAAAGGTACTTCATTCTCCTGCCACATGAAATTCAAATTTTATTAGTTAAATATGATCTGGCAGTTGTGACGCTCATAGTAACTACATTATTAATATACATACACATCAATCAAATAGTTATTTAAAAAGATGCTCACGTCAGTTTAAAAATTGTATAAACCATTTGTACATTGTAACATATATCTACATTAACATAATCAAGTATAATAGAAACGCGGAGTAAACATTCATTAATTAAGACACTTACATCAGGCAACAAACGTGGAGAGACCTCAACTTCACGGAGTTGATTTACAGTCTCCTCCAAATCTGCTCCATTTTCAATCACTAACTCCTCTGCTATTCCTTCCTTTTGAACTGAGCCCTCAGAGTCAACAGAAGTTTCCACTGGCATAGGTTTCCCTTTCTCCTGCTACGTAAAGGTTCAAATTTTATTAATTAAATACGATCTAGCGGTTGTGGCACTCAAATAACAATATTCTAAATATGCATCTAAGTACGTTAATCAAATTTTTCAGCTATTTAAAACGCTTTGCAGAAATCTATTACCAACTCCACAACTAACCTCATGATTTCTTGTCGATTTCCCTTGCTGTTCCATTTTTAATAAAATCAGTGCCTCCCAATGTTCTAGTGTAACTTATACTTATAGTAATTAAAGTCACACGAGCAGAAGCTACTTTATTCTTACGTCATCCCAACAAAGGCAGTTTTGCGACTACTGCACTGCAACTCTGCTGACGAACTGATATGCTTATTTACAATAATTTATTATATATTTACTCTGTCCTTAGACCGCTTAGCTTACTCTGCACTTCTTAAGCGCAAGTTGGTACCTAAAAGGGTCTGCTTTTAGATTTTCGGCGTGTAAAAAAGCAGACCCCCTTTTAGATACCTCCTTGCGCTTGAGAAGTGCAGAGTAAGGACAGTATTTTATTTTCCCTTTCCCACACTACATTTTTCATACTTTCATCCCAATGCATCCCTTGTATCTGTCGTATAAATATTGTACAGCGTCAAGTTTCTTTCTTTCGTGCAGGAAATTGCTTTATGACCTCTATATAAATGTACCGTTAGGATTAAAATGCGATGGGTTCTGGAGTTTTCTTCTAAGAAAGCCAATTTTTAGCAGAAATATTTCGTTCTATTCGAAGGCCTTCATATGATATTGCTACATGTGTTGATTTGAGTTTCTAGCTTTATTATATAGGCAATTTTTTCATGAGCCCAAAAGCCATGCCCCGACTGCTGTTGAAGATGGTCGTGCTCAGAGAAAAATGTTTATGCTTATAATGCGACCTGTTACCCTCGTCATTTGTTGGGATTTTTTATTTGGGGTGAGTCGCGTAAATGAAAAGAAAAGAAAAAAATATGCAGCGCCACGGCTAAAAGAAAAAAAACCTACCTCTCCGAATCTTTACTTTGTTTTTGGAGCTTATTGGCTTTTATTATGAATCAAAGAAACAAAGAAATCAAACTTTCATGTATGCCTAAATCATCATTTATGTATCTCCCTACCTCCCTAGTCTCTCAGAATTCCAGAGTACAGCATAGAGGGAAAACTCCCTCCTTTATTATCACTATAATTGGCGTTTCTTAAGCCTATACAAAACAACGCTAAAAATTCGTATATCTAAACTTAAATATCGGAAATGTAAATTATTCTACTTGACATTTTCTAACGAAAACCGGGCAGGAACACACCCCCACCCGCTAATTGTTTTCTTTTACATTGCTCACCGCCTTTTTACCATTCACTTACAACTAACAAAAAAACTTTATTCCCCATTACCCCTAAGATTAGAGCTGTCATTCCTAATCGTCATCTGATCTCACTTTATCACTCTTCTGCCCCTCGAAGAGACCCTTTTTATTGCCTCGGCAGATCGAGCGAGAGCAGATGGCTGCATCCCTCTCGAGCTACCACATTCTCTTATTGCACTCAAAAAAAGGCTCTCCTCAAGATGCGTGGGAGTGAGAAAGTCACAAATCACCCTTGACAGCTTCTCCTTGCTACCCTTCTCCCGATGCCCTTTTCCTTAAACCTACGAGTTCTACTAAAAATCTCCTATTAAATCTACATACCACACTAAAACAAACAAATTTAAAAAAGGGATGATCTCGCACATCTTTCCCAGAGATCATACTCCAATACATACCTACATATAAGTACCTACAAAAAGTCTAACATCCTTAAAAGTATTTTCTTCTCTTCCAAGAACTTCATAATATAATATATATATATAGACTTTATTTCTTATTTCTGAAATTGATATGGCCATAGCCTTTACAATTTTTTTGTTGTAGTATAATTGACAATTGCAGTTCTAATTTTTCTTACATTATTTATTACTATATTATGGTTAAATTAGATTATAACTTGATTCTCTTAGCCTAAGCGCAAGTTTCACATAATTACACAGTGAAATTGCTTTTTCTAAATCGACATTTCCTGTGAGCTCTTTTACATATTCATCCCTATTAGCAGGTAACACAAGATCTTTCATTACAGCATTTCTTATTAAATCATAGCGTGTACATCTACATATTACATGATACGCATCCTCTTCCTCATTCAGTTTACACAAAGCACATTTTTTGTTTATTTTGTCGTCATAAAAATGTTCCAATGTAAGCGATTTCGTAGTTTCGCCATTAGAAGTAAAATATCCTATATTTGAGCGAAGCTGCACCACAAGTGTGGTCACATTCCAGTTCATCAGAAAATTAAGAACTTCATAATATTTTTTTTTTGTTTTGACCTAAATTTAAAAAGGCAAGGTTAAAGACCGCAGTGGGAACTAAAGCTAAAAAAAAGGTTGAAATGAAAGGGTCCTTTGTCTGCATTTCTCTTGTCTCCAAATCTCCAACAAATAAGTAAGGATTAAGTAAAAATGCGCACGTTTAGTGTCAGAAAGAAATGCCGAAAAAAGTGTGAAACTTTTCAGATGCACTGATTAAAAGCTACCTTTACTGGGATACCCCTTACATTTTGCATTATACCCGTATAATGCAAAATGCAAGTGGTATCCCAGTAATTCCCGTGGAATTACAGCTTTCGTTCTGAGGAGCTCGATTTCTTGTTATGATTTAGTTTAATCGTCTAGTCAGTACTGTTTCTTCTGCGTGGGCTATAAGGCCCGACTTATCTATCAAAGTTAAAACTTTACCCAATGCACTTCGTTCGTAGCTCAAATTAGTGAAGTTTAGACCCAGCGAAAGGTCTCAATCCGAAAGATCGTACTAACTATAAGTACCAATTCATCAAAATTCTTACGTTTTGCTAATAGGTAACCGCCAAAAGTTTAGGAGAATCTTTCCATAATTATGCTCTACCCTTTTGTGGATTTCGTGGACTACATGAAAGAAAGTCAGTCTGCTCATACTTCACTCGACACATTGTAAAATTCCGCTTTGAAGTGAAGGTCAGATTTTTCTGCTTTGGTGGTTGTACTTTGACAAATCTCGCATTCTATTTATACAGCAAACAGCTTAAGCAATAAACTTGCGGAGCTGCTACTTGTATTGAAGAAGTTTAATCAATTTTGCAAAGTCATATATGCACTCTCTCATGAACAGATAAAATATTTGATTAAATTCCCCCTTCATTGTATTTAACCGCGAAACTCACAATTAGTATTGTAGCTTGCAGCAAGAAGTAACACATTCAAGTGGCTACTGTAATTCAACGGTACTACTTAACAGATCATTTTTATTTCACTTTGACACACTTCTTTCCTCTTTTTTCCAACCTTTTTACATCGAAACCTTTGACACTGTCGGAGGGTATGAATGTTCAAACTTTTATTTAACTTTTTGCTAAATATGTCAATGTTTTGTAAAAATTTAGAAATGTAACAAAAATATAAAAATAATTTCATTACAGTAAATCTCCAATTAGCTAATCTAGATTTTTGCACTAAACGACTCTATCCAAATGCTGGATAGTAACAACAGTGGCTTGTGTGTTAGGTACATTTTCAACGTACTCTTCCAGAGAGTTTACAGGCCTGTCCACTCCTCCATCATTTACGGAATATAAATGCCTATCGAATGGATATCCCATTGGCCTTGCATCTGGATATCTTCTGTACGGTACTCCACACATGAGATAAGCAGAGTTGCAAGGTTCTGGAATTCTCAGGTCCTGAGGGGTATTCTGAACTTGATCTTGGTCGTGGTCTGTAATGATGGCAAATAGGTCAAATTGCATTCCCTGGACAGTTCCTCTGGGAAGATAGAGATGGGTTGGCCAGCCGCATCCGCAGTACTCTGGTTGGCCACCGTTGTCTGGATCTTGAAGCATTTCGGCAAGAGTTCTGGTCCATGGCTTGGTTAATGAGGAGTCAACGGAGTTACGGGTGATGATGTTTTTGCCCGGTCTCACTAATTAAACATTTTTAGAGAGCCATTAAATACATAAATTATATTTTGAGAAAATTCAATTTGCATTCTGAATATTTACATTCAACTGGGAAGGCATCCAATTGGAACATCAGCTTCCTCTCCTCTACCATCGTCAATCTCTGCCCGTTGAAGTCATATCTTGGGGCCATGAATATTCTGACTGTGCCCCGTCTGGATGCACTCTGCCAGCAATTATCCACATCCACTTGCAGTCTAAACTGGAAGTCTTCGTGATTCAAATGTTGATGGCAAATCTCGGCGTTTACATCTCCATCGTGAATACTTCCATCAACACCTTCTTCCAGTGGGAATCGCTGAGTTTGCCAGAATGTTTGAATGTAGTTAGGGCTCTTGCCGACAATATCCAGCTTTTCAATTCTCACTCCGCCCCAGTAAAGTGGCCACTCTCCCTGAGAAATTTGGTATGGAGGCAAAACGCTCTTGTAGCGGTCAAAGAGGTCGTCAACCAAAGTGTGAATTTTGTAAAAGGCTGGATCTCTCATTGTCACTATAATTAATTAATTAAATACGCATCAGGTCAAACATGGCTAAACCCAAGTCCAAGCGTTTTGTCTATATTTGTTTTCTACAAATTCATTTCTGCTAATTAAACTGTGGATTAAATTAGTGTAGATTAATTAAGCTATACCTGTGGCATCCGCCATCACTCCAGTGGGACGCTGACACCTGTAGTCATTATCCATCGACAAAGCTATAGCCACATGTCTGTTAAAACAGTTTTTAAAAAAACAAGTAATTAATTACGCAGCAAAAAAGATTTTTTTCATGGTCACACCCTCACTATCCTAAATTGTAGGATTTAATTTGTCTTACCCTAAATTATGAACTCCAAACGAGTGGTAAAGATTAGGGTGAAGATTTATGGCCTCGTCTCCTGCTTCAACTGTATTCCCGAGATGAGTGAGTCCTTCCTGGTTTCGGATGTCTTGTCTGAAGACGGTTGGTGGTTGACCTTGTTGCCGGGACTAAAGTATTTTTAAAGACAAATTCAATGAACTTAATGAGAATTGTGTTTTCAATATTTAACTCTTTTATATAGAAACCTTACTCGATTAGCAAATAAAAATCCTTCGGAAATATGTGATGTCAACGTCTGGTAAAGATTAGCAATATCCGGGATGGTAACGTTAAGTTGGAAGTCTGGATCATTTGCATGGAGAACGTCACTGAGAGGAATGTTTTCAAAACGAGGCGTCCAGAATCTTCCGGACTGCCTGTCACTCAAATCGGAATTGTAGCCTACCCCAATGTTCCCTCCTTGTCTAAGGTCGAGTGCACTTTCCCGCTGAAGTCCATTTGCAAGTCGCTCGGCATTGTAACGTGCCAGGATTTGATGGTGAAAGTAATAAAATAATTCTCCACGCCTATCTCCATGCCTTGTTGAAGTTTGAGGGTAATATTCGTGCCAGTACCAGTGATGTTGGTTGAGTTGCATGTCCTCTCTAAAGTACCAAAGACGGTTTTCCGCTGCACTTGTAGTTCCCTGTGTTCCCCTGAATGTGAAACAATTTTGCCCCCTTCCTCCATTTCCAGGATTTTGTGGCCTTCGATTACCTTGGGAGGGCTGTCTCTGCTCAGCAAACTGATTATCTTGTTGTGGCCATGCGCTTGGTTTTTGCCAGCTCTGTTGCTGCCACCCGCTTGGATTTTCCCAATCATTCTGCTGTCCCGAACTAGTTTGTTGTCCCCATCCATTTCCATAACCTTGGCGCTTCACTCTTTTTACTTCTTCAGTAGACCTCTTTTGTCTAGAATTGAACTGGCTAGGCAGAAATTGCCATTGCTGAACTTGGCGGAATTGATTCTGCCAATTTTGTTCAAATTGCGATTGTTGATTTTGGCGGAATAGGTTTTGCTGTGGCACTTGAACTTGGCGAAATTGGTTTTGTTGTGGTGGTTGCACTTGGCGAAATTGATTTTGTTGTGGCGGCTGCACTTGGCGAAACTGACCCTGCTGATTTTGTCTAAACGGGGACTGCTGAGGCGGGTCTTTGTGGCTCTGGATAGCGTGAGTCAGTTGTCTCAATCCCAATGGCATTCCTGCAGCGATCCACTTCAGGTGTTGGAAGTGGTCTCGCAGATCCTCGAATTGCCTGTCGAATAAGTGTCCAAGGAACATAGAGATCTGGGGTAGCATCTATCGCAAATGCCAACTGTAGCCCATTTGTATCAGGACGCTCTAAGAATGCAGCGAGCAGTGCATAATACCACACACGTGGGTTGATCTCGTGTCTACTTAGCTCCTGCTTTGCTAGCCGGTAGAGATCAGCAGGAGTGGTCTGATCTGGAAAAAAATTTCAAACGTATCAACATTTTTATCAAATTTATCACCAAAACGTATAAAAATCAAAGGCAGTTATCTATCATTATTACTCATGAAAACTCTCTGAAGAAGTCTAGTAGCCATGAGATGCCTTGGCGAAAAACTGTAGAATAGCGCACTTCTTCCACAAAGCTCTGTAATTTGAGCGATAATGGCAGGATCAATGGGAGAAGGTTGGGACGATGACTCAGTGACATTGTCGTGAGGATCGAAGTGAGTATGCTCAGGATTCCCTTCTCGATGGAAGAGGAGAAGGAAGTCCCTCTTCAAACGGGCATCGACACCTTTAGCACAAAATATCAAGTTTGCACAAACTGGGTCATACCATGCCTTCTAACACTACAAAATAAACAAAAACACTTTCGTCTTCCTCAATAAATTTTCTTACGTGGTGCAGATACTGCACGTGGAGGCGCATGGTATCTCACTTCAACGTTTTCTGGTGGTTTACATATTCTGCAAAAAATAGATAAATGACACTTGTGTCAGCCCGTCCATGTAATTGATTTTGGCAAATAAAGTAGCCGAACTGTTATATTTGTAGCTTTACTGAGCAAGTTGTGCAGTCCCCTCTGGAACCGCAACTAGAGCGAAGACTACCAGAAATCTGCACAAAATATACACAAGTTAATATAATACCTAAAATCTTACTAATTGTGACATGAGTTAACATCAATAAACTTAAACTAATCAACTCACGCAATCATTTCTAAAATTAGGTATGTCTCCGCGAATTTTTTTTCGCAGACTTTTACTTAATCACTTCTATGCCACTCACTTCGCACCAATCACTAGCTTACGCTGCTAAACTATTACTGAGCCATCTTATAATTAGGAGCAGCATCTAGAAATCTTTCCATTCTTTTTTTGATACAAAGAATGAAATGAGGAGGCGAAAAGCCGAAGGTAAGCAAATGGCATGACCAAGTAGACCTAAACGTATCCTTCGCATTTTACAAAAGTGAGCAAGTTTTTTTGTCGACTTGGTTAAAAAATATGACAAGTCTTGCAAAGCTCAGAGAAGCTCCATTATTCACTGTAATTTAAAGAAGAAGACTCTAATTGGGGGTTATAGACTGGTTTCGCAATTCAGCCCTTCTAGCTCCATTCTCGTCACTTTTATGCACAAAATCCCTTTAAAATATTCAATTTCTGTATGAAAATGCCAAAACTCATCATCATATAATTTTCATTCAGCACAAAATCCGTTGTAGCCCAAACACATGCAGAAAAGCACACAATATATGCAATTCATATAATTAATAGCTTCCTGATTTTTTATATGATTTTTTGGGAATTGTAAAATATTCCGCTGAAATATTACCATGAAAAAATATTAATCATCACACTTCTCACTTTCATTTTCCTCTCGCGTTGCGTCACTGCTACGTTACACTTGAAGCGATTAGCAGATCTCAGCCTGTTACATCTGCTAAATTTATGATGGTAGAAGCGATTTGCACGTATGTAGGTACCCTGCTTGACCAGCAATGATAGGTCTTCAATGGATGTGGAGTTTGCGCTTGTGCCTATCTATCATTGCGAATCTCGCTGAAAAACCAGTTTTCCTATGCGAACAGCAACAATGGCAGTGCTATCAGTGTGTACACCGGTTTTCCTCTAGGAAATTGTTTTGCTTAATAAGTGCCCAGTGATGGCGATGATGACTTCTTTTACGCATGTAATGACTTGCTCGGTTAGATGAAATAATGATGAGAACTAGTACGAGCTGCTATTTACACTGGGGGTCTATCAAGCTGGATGCTTGCATGGATGTCAACTTTATTGCTAGGTTGTAGATAAAATTTATTTTAGCAACGAAGTTCATAAAAAAAGTGGTACAGTATTTTTGTGACATTCCTTCTGCCCCTGTCAGAATGCAAATTAGTCCATAGCAGGTACCATTAAGTGCA
>JAHZND010000678.1:0-32024 GCA_027744115.1 Acrocyrtus sp. NNG-2020 | reverse complement strand
TGATCCTGCATTTGATATCCTACAGACAAATCATATATCTGCCGGATAGCGATCATTCCTGTCTTTGTCATGCAATTCGGCCATAAAACTACATGAAAATCCACGCAAAATGTTACATGAGAGGAGCGCTGCCGTCTCAGCACGAGCACATGTAAAGCTACGCGCTGGCTCAAAATAAATTCTAGTAAAAAACTGATTTTCCCTACACGGCTTCTGCAACTCGCGCTACACTATGGCAAGTTTACACTGCTTATGCATCCTGAAAAAATGGCTTTATCTGTGTACTTTTTTTCCGATGACACGACATGCGACATGACAGTGAAAGTACAAGTCCACACACGATGATAAATTATGATGAGGGAATGACAAAATGTCAACATCCACCTGCTAAACTTGACATGCGAGTGAGAACATTCGATGAGCTCCCACCACGCTCACGTTCACTCAACAATATTTAAAACAAAGTTCGCAATGCCAGTTAGCTCGCCTAGCTCTGACGCTAATTCCAATTTTGCTCCGCAAACATACTCAAACAAACATAATCTCAAATCTCGCATCGAAATACAATGCATCTCGCATTACTATTATGTTTTAGTTCTATTTCATGCAAAAAACCCTCTCCAAACAAAAACTTTGCTCTCAAGAAAATTACAAATTCATCATTTGACCCATACCGGCCTAATTCAACCTCCAAGAGTTTCGCAAAACCCAGCAAAATTCCCAATTTTCAATCAGACGTAAGCGTGCAGCCCGAATAGCTCTACGAGTCAGCAGAAAACTCGCACGACTTCCTGTCAATAAGTTCACGTCCTCACTCCTCTCCCCACAAAAGCCGACACATTTTTAGTCCATTAAACTTCTCAAATATCATTTCTACATGCCACGTAATACAACCAAGTCGTTCACACTACCGTACTATTCGAGCTATTAATGTTTCCCTAATCATTTTTTTCGGATTTTTATACCTGCTGCACTTTACTTAACGTCCTTTTCCTGCCAAAAGCGAAAGTAAAATTTCGTGCATGTCGGCATATTTTCTTCTACAAAAAGTGATATATTTCCACTCTTGAAAGGGAAACGTCGAAACATCAGCATTCTTTTCTTATCAATAATATTCCGCTTTTCCATCATCCATTTACTCTGCTACAAATTGTCTTGAATTTTATTTCCTTACTCCATTCTCCATCAAGCAGCATTTTGTTCTGCCAATTTCTGCCCTCGGATCGCATATAAAAGAAAGGTTAGGCCACGTGGAGTTAATCAGCCAAAGACTATTACCAAACAGGACACTACAATGTTTTCTTTAAAGAATCAACAAAAACAAACAATCCGGCATGTTTCCATTTTCATTCTCTTCAGAGAAAAACGAATTCGCTCAAAAAAAAGAGAATTCCTTCGATATACACTCCCACTCCTATTCAATTTGCAGGAGGAAAATAAGCATGACGTTAATTTCTTTGTGATATATGGCGCTTGCTGAGCAAGCATTTTCTCCTACATATAATATTGCAGAGTCAGCAAGCATAACACTCACCCAACATCATCCACACATATATACCAGACCGGGCAACCAACCAGCAAAAAATAGTATTCCAAACACTTATACAGGAAGTGAATAAAAAAAGCAACCAATCAACCATACCGAAAAGAATACAACAGGAAACATATAGAGAGAGAGCATTAAGGGCAGAGCAGCCCAAAGTCATGCTGAGAGCTTGTGCCTTCCTCTTCGTATGTGCAAAAAGCACTTTTGAATTTTCATCAAGACGAGGAACCATTTCCTATCTGACATTTTCAGGTCAAACATCATTTTTTATCTGCTCCCTGGAACAAACACAAATTTTCCCGTATTTTGGGCCAAATGTATGCCTCTCTGTTAAGTGCAATATTATTATTACTCTCTCCGCCAATTTACCCAGCCCCAATTCCCAAATGTACATATTCTTTAAACTATCTATACCAAAAATTCATAATTAATTGATTCTATACATAAAGAACTTATTACACCTATTCTATTCAGCGATTTCGCGTCAAATGTAAATCCGGAAAACCAAACGACGTTTCTTCAATAACCGCTCGGCTTCTTCTTCCCAAAAACCCAATCCTTCAAGAGAAAAGCACATAAACCACAAGACAAGAGCATTTACAAACCTGTCAAAATATTGAAAATGGGAAAACTCTCATCACCTCCACCTCTCTCCTAGAACTAAAAACTCCCCGCAGTAAAACATGACGGCATCATATATAATTTGCATCATGCCAAAATATCAAACCATTTGTGGCATATTCTCCTTCAAATCCTTCCCCTTTCCGTAACCTAATCGCCTATAGAAATTCATTCAACCGCAGAGAATCCACGCTGAGTAAAGTCACGTCGTTTATCATCGTTTTTCGTTTCAAACGCTGCTATTAACTGTCAAACCCAATTATCCGAAAAGGGAATCGACAGTCGACTAACTGTGCATCATCAGCTCTGCTTCTCTGCTTCCATTAAAATCAACACAACAAACAAACGCGAAACTCCATCCAAAAACGCAAATGCCCAATAAAATATGGCACTTTAACTGCCCCATAAACTTTATCTCTGTTTTCTGAGAATAGCGAAACATGCAAGCACGGAAAAAATCACGCACTTTTTTTCCCCTACTTCCTTTTTTAGACATCCACCTCACTAACATAAATGATTTCTCTCACTAGTTCCAAGTTCCATGCTAATTAAATTTCGTTGTCTGTCATAAAAACGCTCCTTACCAATGCAAAAAGCCATAAACCTCCAAGGTAAGACACTAACTAATAAAGCAGCATAACTACTACTAGTACCTATCCACAACAAAAAAACATCAATTAAACACAATTCCCATATATCCCAGCTTATACCGCTCGTAATTCACTACTCCTTGGACAAATACAAAATTACGAGCAAATTTATCTTCATTTTCCCCAAGCTCGCTCTCCGCCACATAGGTACATATTGTCCACTTTCGTCCCCTTTCTCTAAAAGCTCACTAATTTCTCCATTACTACCGCGCATTATCCCTCAACGAACACAAAAAATACTCCCCATCCATCTAATAGCACCACATTATATACCCATTAGGCCTGAACCGAATCCACGGGATTATTACAGTTACGTTACATAATGAATGACCCCGAAATAGAAATGCATGTTCCTTCACTCGAGCAATAAAAGGTTCATCTACCTACCTAACATCCTATACATCACGAGCAAAAGGGGAAAACAATAATTGTGCCTGTCTTCCTCTTCACCCCGACAGGCTCTTCCTTTGTGTAACGAGTAACAAATGAAACGCTGAAGAGTAAGAGAGAGCCAGCCGGAGAGCCAAGAAACGAACTACAAACTCCGCTTACTCTTCCACTCGAGAAAGATTCCCATTATCCACCTTTCTTATCATCATATGTCATCATTTCATCCTGGATCATAGCTCACAAACATTTTTTCTTTCTTAAGCTCTCAGCTTATTGCTTATCCCATTGTCAGAGAATTGAGCGAACATTTTTCGCAGAAATATATATAAAACACAAACCAGCCAACCTTTCATCATCAACAGAATTCAGGCCAGAAGGAGTACGAAAAATCGGCTAGAGCCAGCGACAAATACAAATACAACAGAGAGCCCGAGAATTTTCCACACAATAAAACATTTTCTTTCACAGGATTTTCCATGCAAAATGAATAATACATGTGCAAAAATAATAATAATGCATACACATTTTCTCCATTTCTCTCAGTGTCCTTCCTCTTCCACTTTCTCTCTTTTACCTACTTACTATCTACACAAAACCATTCATTAAATGTGCTCACGCAAGCAAACCAGACGGAAAAAGAGAAAAAAAAGCTCTTTAAAAGGCAAGCCATATGTAATGCTCATATAGCTTTCTCCGCTTACTTTCCGATACTATAAAAATTGATTCCCTTTCCTCTCAAAATACCCTTCCGCAATTTGAAAAACAATGACAAAAAACCGCACCAAAAAATGCCCACTAATATAGATTTTTGTCGATATATTTTATATGCAGCTGGTCATCACAATTGCCACGGACTATAAAAAAACTATAAATAGAGAAAAGATGGTAGTTTACTCGGCGTAATAATAGGAGTAAAAGAGCCAACTAAACCACACACGCTACATCATCACTCAACCAAATAAAATAGACAGGGTAAAAAACATGTCGAGAGAAGGAACACCAACAAAAACCTACAACTTGCTGCAATTTATCATCATACCAAGCAACTTAGGCATAATATAGCTAAACCAGGGAATGACTATTGAGTTTTGGGACTTGAACACAGAATACAATGAATATTCACTTTCCTTCTTTCGAGCGACAAGCTCATGCGAGGGAAGAGCTCATAGTCACTCACACGCGTTCCTCCACATTTTTTCCCTACAACATTCTTAACTTTCTTCTTCTGTCACAAATAGTCACGTCATTCAACTGTATCGAATTGGATGGGGGAAGAAACCACACACTATCAAAATTCACTCACTTCTCTTTGTCTTCTGCTCCTGGTGTGTGACATATTTCGCAAGGGATAGGGGATAAGATCACCGCCAGAAGAGCAGGGGTTTTCCCTATATATCTGTTTTTAAAAAATGCAATACTCCTTCAGACAAAACAAGTCTTTTGAAACGTACATTTGCAGATTTGCGTACTCTGCCAAAACGGAGGAGGATGACAAGACAGAGTGGATTTTTTAAAGGTAAATGTGATATTCCTTTTCATACTTGAGTAACTGCCTATATTCCCTACACTTTTTAAGGCAGGTATGCGAAAAAGCTAGCGAATTCCACTGGGAACGAACGTGAAATCTTCAGTGCGGACAATTTTTTAAAGAGTGTGGTTCATTATATGAAAACACACGCCTCTTTTCCAATTTACTGCACATGCATACCTACCCCGTGTACCTTCATTAGGGCTTGCTCGGCAAAACTACATTTTTGCTATTTAATTACTCCTTGCCACGCTGCATATCAGCAGCAGATGAGCCAACAACAAAAAAGACCAAATCCAAAGTGACTAGTGAAGTGAATCGACTTAATTTTCGCTTCCTTCTACAAAGAAGCTTCTCTTGCTCTGTTATTACCCAAATTATCCACTAATTTTTAATCCTCGATTGGAAACATCCCATCATTAGCATAGCTTCTCTCATCCGAGACTATTAACTCGACTGTTCACACGAAGATAAGGATGGATGAAATATCAAAGATCAAAAAAGTTATCGCTTTATATTTTTTAGCTGTTGAATCTAACACCAGAAGGGAAAACCTACAATCTCAGCTCAAGAAGACAGCGCTTCACCTCCTTTTTCTCCCTGTGTGAATTGAACCCTCCTTCTCTACACAATTCACATATGTGCTTGCAATCGTATCAACAACTCCACTCCTCCTTCCTCCCCGTGGAGAGAAAAAAAGAGATTTATACAAAAGAGAAAGATCATACGGTACTCCATATTCCACTCAAAAATTCACACACTGCTATACAGCCAAGAAAAAAAATCTCATACCACCGGCTAATAAATCACCTAAAGATGTGCGTATATGATAAGCTCGTTCCCGTTTTTTTCTCTTTGCTCTAAGAAGGCTTTTCTATTCTCATAGGGCACGAATAGAAAGCAGCAGCGCAGTAAAATTGGTAAGTTACATGCGACAGAAGCTAAAAGTACAAAAAAAATCAAAATATTGAAAAACAAGAAACTCCTCGGCTTATATTTGCTTGTGGAAAGGGTATTTAGGACAAGAAAAAAAAGTGCGACACATGTGCGAATTTATAACGAGAAAAATTGACGCAGAGAGAGAGAGAAATTCAAGTACAATTTCACAATTGAGGTAATAACACGGCAATAGTGTTATCATTATCATACGCTTTTCGGCAAGAACGGTCACAGTGCCAAGAAGTTAGTCGCTTTCAACTATACTCACACATCTTGTTTTGTGGTGAAGGTGTTTATAGTGCGGTATCTGCTGTGAACGCTTTTTCTTGTGCGGTTTCCCAAATTCACAGTTTAAAAAATCTGATCATAAAAATTCACTTGATTTATCATCAAATATTGAATAGGGCTAAACTATAAACGTTTCATCAATCAGCCCTAAAAGACAGAGATTCTTCAAACCACACTCCATCATCTTTAAATACCTATGTTGTGCTGAGGAACGCAAACCAAATCAAATTCTTTGCATCTCACCATCAACATCGCATAAAGCAATCATTCATCAACCACTCAACAACTCTACAATTTTTTTTTCGCCGAGCCAACAGAAAACCGTGTTCTTCTCAGACCTCCTTATCCCTCTCTCCTTTCACCTCCTCCACACATTCTCACTACCGTCATCTTCCATTTCCATTTTCCTTTTTTTACACCGCCATTAAAAACAAGAATATTAAAAACTCATTACACTCCGGTAATCTGCAAACTCTAAAGTTTGATCAGTGTGCACATTAGTTTTGTGACTGTGTGCTTCGCACTTTTGACAAAAAAGTTATTTGAAAAAATCACGTAGCCAAGCGAAAATAAATTAGCTCTTAACAGTTTCTCTTTTTATACGTCCCGTGTACGCGACATTCCCGACCGTTTTATGCTGAGCACGCAGCAGTCACATAAAACCTTACAAATTCCAATCATCATAATCACCACAAATAACTACAATATCTTAACAGCATCAGCAAGTTCTCCAGAACTACGTCTATTCAGTCTCAAGTGAGTGCGGTCGAGAAAGAGCATAAGGGAGTAATACAGAGAAAACCTTCTCAGAGCAAATTCTCATTCCTCATCCCAAAACCTCCATGAGAACCCATCAACATCCCCATCTCCCCAATCTAAAAGCAATCTCAGGCAACTACATCCTCCATTTCATCCCATCATCATAACGCGTTTTATTAAAAGGCCGTATCAAAACCAGACCAGAGACACTCAGATACAACAAGATTATTTCCTACACACTCTCAAATGTCTGGCTAAGCCCAGTTCTTTCCAACTTCCAACTCAATGTGTCTCTTTCTTCCTCAGATCACATCTCTCGCCTCCCGTTTTTATCAACACAAACGACTCGGCAAATTTGAACAGTGTGTGCGATATGATATAATAAACGATCCAATAATAACAGCAGAACACTCCTTCTCCCCTGTCCTGTCCCTCTCTGGAAAATTACGCGTTTCTCGTTAACACTTGTACACACACCAATTTATTCATAGTTTATCATCCCATTCTATACGAAATAAAATAAACTGCGTGAGCCACAACTATACCGAAGGTTAAGTTAAAACCAGCTCTTAAATACACTGCAGCAAAAAAACCAAAAAAAGCAGAGTCAGAAGAGAGAAAGAGAAAAAAGTGAGGCGCGCACAGGCCGGCATAGTACATGCAATATGAGTTAGGTTGGACTTCAATCCTTTCAGAATTTCAGATTGCTCTCGGTCTCCTCCTCGACAAAATCATTTCATGTGAGATGTCGACGAAAAACAAACTCATTCAGCGATTCACATTCTACTCCGACGAAACAAAGTATCATATGTGCACATAGCTGCGAGACTGAGAAACGCCACCGTATGAATTATCCAACAGATCAGAGAGAGACTCCACACATAGCACACACCACACGGCTTTCAGCCAGAGAGATCTGCAAAGTTACCACCACCGTTTCGTACAGAAAGAAAGTTAGTTACGCTTCACATTTCAACGAAATTATGTGCTAGTTTAGTGCTAGTGCATGTGAAACAAGCGACTACAAAATTGTAAAGTCAAGTTGGACTAGGCTTCATCCAAAAGAGAAAAAAAAGTTCTCTCACTCAAAAACACACGATATCGTATTTTTTGTGCTATAACAGTGCTACAAATATAGCTTGAATCGCATCTAACATGATCATCATCCTTTTCATATCAAACTACAAAATCATTTTTGGAATTGGACCCAGCACATGCTGAAAACAACACAGATTATTACACATGTAATAAATGTAATATCGTAGCAAAGCCGAAGAGACAACAGAATCGCTTGTGTTTCTGAGTTTGAAAAACGATGTCACAACGGAGAGAGAATATTTTTTGGAGCATCATCAACAGAAGAAGAACAGAAAGCAGAAACACGTTTTCATAAAAAAGCACAACAAAGTTTTTCAGTCTCAGCGAAAAAGCCACAGCAAAGTGATGGGAACTTGTACGCAGTGGGCTCTCCTCTTATGGTTAGTGGTAGTTTGATTTTACCCCTGCCTGCACATTTTGCCTGTGCTGGCCTGCGAGCAGAGCTCTTCTCTGCTGCAGAGTGCTTCTGATGTGAATCCCTAAAAATTTAACGTTATTTCATCAATATCATCCTAACAGTGAATTAAATTAGGCAGGAAATGACAAAAGAGTTATTGGAGCATTGGAGAAGAAGGCCGAGAGAGAAAATCATGTTACGTGAAGTAGTAGTAGACTGTGTGTTGTGCACGTTCTTATAAACCATCACTCTCATTTCTCCTCAAAAATATGAAAGTTATGCAACAAATCATATTAAGAAACGCGGTTGAGTTTGTGCAATAAAAAAGATTTTCTTCTCTTGCGAGATACCCCAAGTGCAAATGTCGAGAGGGAGTACATAGCACTTTTCTAGACAGCCCAATTTTTTTGAATTCATTCTCGTTGATGGAGCATCCTTAGATGGCCGTTGCGCTGCCTTTTCTCTTCCTCTCTCTCTCTCTCTGGGGTCTCGCAGGAAAATGCAAAAAGTGGAATTTTTCATCGCGGTTTGTGACACCAATGGAGGAAACAAAATAGGAGGCTAATAAAAACCAGTTTTTATTGGGTATAATATTGTATGAAAATTTGTTTACGTGTTTACATATGTTAACATTTTTGAAGGATATAATAGTTTCGCAACACAAAAAAATTTACATTTTATGGGACTTTTCATCGCAAGAGAGGACCGCAGCACACTGCACAGTGGACGAAATAATCAAAATATTTCTTGTCCGTCTTCACTTAAAAAACTGCTATATCGTTTGTCATCGTCGGAGTAATCATAGCGGCTCCTATTTGGTGAGCAGAATTAAGATATAACTGCAAAACCTCGTCCCTTATACTCACAATCAGTCACCAGACTTCACTTTAGTGTGTGTACAAGCAGCTTTCATACTCGCGTTGTTGCAGTGAAAACCGATAAGAATGCTTTGAAGGCTGTTTGCTGGTATGATACTTTCGGCTAATTTGGATTACTTATCTTAACTTGTCGCCACGTCTCAGCATCCAATTTGTGCTACTCTCAGCCTGATTCAGCATCACGCTGTCAGTTCATCTATTTAGGTAAAAAAAAGAACGCCTTCGCTGTTGCAGAAACATTTTCCATTTATATTTGTGTCACAGAAAGCCAAAAAAAACTACCTGTTACCGTGAAAAACAGGCTATACCGAGATTTACTCTTTGCTTGCCAAACTACACGACTAATCTACCCTGATAAAACAACCCATGGTGGTATTTATTATTAGTTATTTGTGAACAATTTTGCGACTGACACCTATTAAAGTTTTTACCTCGGCTTATTTAAACTGATAACATTTCCAGTAAATTCACAATACTCGGACTTTATTTGCAGTGGATCATCATAAGCCTTAAAAATATTTTATTCCACGTTACACGTGCATGTTTTCTGCAGTGCAAAACTACAGCCAACTATAAGTTATTTTAACTTTAGCCTTTCATCAAACACTTCACGGTACGAACAAGCATAAAAAAAGTCAAAAACCTATTTGTCGTTGTGCGCGTTAAAACTCGCCCACTGTGCAGAAAAGAAACTCTAACGGACTCCATTAATGCTGTAACGTTAATGTATTATGACAAATTAAACAAACTCTGTCAGTTCTCGTTCCAACAAAAAAAAGTAAACTTACTTTGGCGCTGATAGTGACTGCACTTCAGAGAAGTGAGTGCTCGCGGGTAAAAATTTTATTTTTTGGAATACCAAGTTCTACACACAGTCGCGCGCCTTCCATTCTACACGCCACATCGTTGTAGACGCCAATAAAAGTGTTTTTATTGACTGTGTCCATCCCCATAAAAAATTCAGAAACTTTACGATGCACTTACAAATTTTGTTGTGTCTAACGCAAATCAATCTATAAGTTCACGTGGAGGTGGATACTAAAAACAGCGCAAAGCAAACTTTAGATTTCTGTCGAGTGACTAAAACGCATAGGTATAGTAAAATCTGTGCTAAACTTACATCCATTATCTGTTATTCTAAAGCTGTTAAAAATATCACTTATGCATTTTATTGCTGTCAATCGTCATTGCTAAAATGAGCTGATAATAGAGTTCTGCAAGCTCTGCGCAATTTTTGCACAAATGACTCGCGTAGCCATTTTTTGAGTAAGCTCATCCATTAAGTGAACGGATGTTGAATGTTGATAAGAATTTTTTTCATAACGTCATCTCGAATCTCAATAGAGAGCCATCCATTAGAGATCAGCCAACCACACACTTGCAAATTTCCAAACCGCAGTACGTCAAAACCAGCAGCACACCATTCAAATCTTAAGTGCTTCCATCAAGATGAATCCATCAATACTGAAAGTTTCTCATCCCTCCATGACCTCCATCAACTCCATTGCTCTCCTCCTGACTCTACTCACGTTCATCGGCTATACGCAACCGTACACAGTAGACCTGGGTTTGAAATGGGGTCAAAAATGTAAAATACCAGGCCAGAACGAGTTTCTGAAAGCGTCAGAGGAATGCGAAATGAGCAAAGGACTCCACTGCCAAGTCTATCAGCAAGGACAGTTCTGCGGATGTTTGATAAGGAGCTCATTGTCTTATGACGAGATCAGTGGGGAATGCAGGCGGAGGGTGAGTCACGCCAGCAAACACAATACAATAATGTTCAAAAAAATGAAATCTTTTTTTAAAAAATTAGTTTAAAAACATCCCAAATCAATTTCTTTTCAGCCTGGACACCATTGCCCCTTCTTCAACACAACGGAAAACCCTGGAGCTTACGACAACGTCCCGTACAACCACAAATGCCATTCTCGGGCAGAGTGCACCGTAGTGGAGCCAATTCCCGAAATGCAAACTAAATCCCCCACCAAAACTAAGAAAAGCGAGCAGTTCGCCGTATGTCGGTGCAGATCAGCGTACAAAGAGAGTCGAGATGGGCTCGTGTGTCAGAGTGTCAACTCAAGTGATAGGATGACAATGGGGATGTCGTCGTTGGTGTGTGGACTAAGTGTTTTGTTTGTTATGAGAATTTCGGAGGGATTGGGAGTTGTTGTGAGGTAGAATACATAGACGTTGATGTTGAAGAAACGAAAAGCAAAAATAGTATTGTACACGTAGCTCTACGCGAAAAGCTCCAAAACTTCCTCCAACAGAGAGGAAACGAAAGGAAACACAAAGACTTTCAGACTCATTTCATTGTATTAGGTAACAATTTTTTTCATCAGCTTTCAATACAAGAGAGATTTCACAAGCTATACACCAACACCGTAAATAATTTAGTATAGGAAAACCCTTCGTGATGAGCTAGTCAAGGAGAAGAGGAAGGATAAGAAGTGAAAACGTTCCTCTGTCAATTAACTGACTTTTTTATATTGTGTACACCCCAAACACACTCACAGAATACAGACTATCCCATCCCGGTCTGTTCAAACCTGGCGAAGAAGGATAATCAATGTAAGGAGAAAAATGCTTCTACATGTGAGTTCTCTGTGAAGGAAATTGTGTTGCAGAATGTTCTCTTTTTTTCCTAGGAAGAATAATGTTTCCCACTTTCTTCTTCAATTTCACTTCCCCTCCTACATAAAAAAACTGAAATTGATGAATTTCCCTCTAGTGTCCAAAAAAGCCCAAAGCCCAACAGTGAAATTTCTCTTTCTCAACTCCGTTACTCCGTACAATACATGTAATTTCAAAAGCAGCCTTCCAACGTTGCGTAACGGCATGTACTCTTTATCCGCATCCCTCCTTCCATAAAAAAGCTGCACTTTAATTAATCATCTCGCACAGCAAACTCAACATTTGCTGAAAAATATCGTTATACTTTGTAACTGATCTTGTTGAACAAATGAACAAAGACTTTTATATAATCAATACAAGTTACAAACTACGCTGTAAAAATGAACTGTGTTGAACTGGGACGAGAGCGAGCAGACATCATCCCAGCGCATTTTCTGCCAACGTGCATGAAACAACGACAGCTAAAATAACAAAGGATGGACTATATCGATCCTCTCGACAACAACATCATCATAAATATTTTGCTTAATCTTGTCATAAGATTTTTGTACAATATTAGCACAAAACCATTTCAATTGCAATTCGAGGTTTTTTTTACAGTCTACTAAATGTCCAGTTGTAAGTTAAGAGAAATTTATGTCGTAGCAAATCTGTTGTTTCTCAAACATAAACTTGCGTTGTGTTGGTAGATTGTTATGGACGTGTATAAAAAACTGCTTTTGATGCTTACAAGTGAAACGCTTAAATTACGACTACGAATAAAGAGAAAATATAAACTTAGGTATGGGATGTAATGTAATTGTGCACGTGATTTAAGTAGTCGTTGTTGCTTTTGGACCTTCGGATTTCTGTGATAGATTTACAAACTTACTTGTTGTATGGAAAAATTTGAAATGTACTGTAAAAGTACTGCGAAAGCATGAGTCGCAATCTAGATTTAAAATTTACTAAAAATTTGTCTATGCGAGGCAGACATTTACAAAGTTACAACTAAACTGACTAGGCAGAGTTAGTTTAATACTGCTGCTGCATATGCTATTGTTAATCTTAAGATATCTGTAACATATAACTTAACCTTTTCCAGGCAAAAAGTGTTCAATAAATTGTATGGTTTTGTTGAGACAAAACTTGGCCTGAATTTACAACTTTTGCACGGAAATGACAGCTTTCACCACCTGCACTTTCTTCGCGTATTTGGAAGAGGTGAACGAAAAAACGGACATTTCCCTTTAATTTCCCATTAGGCAATTACACCAAAGAAATTTTCTTGTCAAACAGGCAATTAAAAAAATTCCATCTGATGCCATACATCCAACTACATTTCCTCATGCTTTCACCTTGCCATCATCACAGCTAATGAGTGGAAATCCCCAAATTTGAAATGAGAGTGCTACTAGACTAGAGTACTCACAGTTCATGATTTATGCAGGGGCAAAACAATGACACAAAAAAGACTGAACCCAAAACCCTCCTCCGAACAAATAGTCTAAACAGGAAAAACCCACATTCCGTGAAATGTAAGCATAAACCAGATTTTCAGAGAATAATATCCAACTCTCTCACCTCCCTAACAAAAGAAGAGGACAGGTCTGCCAAAAGTGATAAATTATTAATTGGCCCATACAAAATTTAAATTGTAAAGATGGAACACAAAACACACCATATGGGCATGTCAGCTTTCACATTTGTTTCCACGTCGTGTCACACCCTGTCCATTACGAAGAAACAAAGAGGGATAACTTAATCAAAATGAGTAAAGCAGGAGTACCAAACCATGTCGTTGTTGGAGCACATGAAGCAAAAACGATCCTTTTCAATAAGCATGAGTAGACAATTACTTTAATTTAATGGCATGTTTTGGAATAGAGAAATGGGAAAAGGGAGAGAGCTGGGAACAAGTGAGAGCAACCAAAGCACAGTGCACAAGCTGCTTTATCCAGTTCGTCTCATAAACATCCGTACTATTAGACACGCGACGGTGTTTCATTTGGAGCTCCTTCCTTCCTGTGTCCCCTACATACTTATCTACCTACCTACGTCAGTGCTTTTCTTCCCCTTCTCCTGTCCTATTCAACCACTTTACGAAGGACACGCTCCTCTTCCCAGCGGATTAGGAGTATACATAAAAAACGAGCAAGCTTGAGGGTGAAAAAACGACACTGCATAAATACATTATGTGTATGGGGTCTGAATAATTAATTTATAATTACCTCTATTCCAAACCAGATGCGAGATACTTAGAATTCTGAAACTCCCGGTGGCTCTCAATTGTATGATCTTAAAAGCGTAGAAAATGTGCACATTTGACGCACTCTACTTTCTCCCACCGGCAAACATATTAATGATGAAATGAATACATTTCTATTCCGTAGGCACTCCACAACTTAAACAGCAGCAATTATTTTCTCAGTAAAACTCAGCAATTTTCAGAAACTATTCCTAAGAAAAAAGACGTAATGGACTAATTTCCAACAAAATGACTAAACTTTTTACTAAAGAGGCTGCTGGCTTTCGTTACTATTGCATATGTCCCTTCTCTCAATTTTTTCTTTAGCCTCCTGACAAGACAGACCTACATTAAGCCGACTCTCGAAGCTTTGCCAAAACGCAGTTCGATTAAAGTCTGCCCAGATTTATATAGTCACGTACAAAAGTCCAGACCACGCTTGTGAATAGCAATACACCGGAAGCGGAGCAAGCCCGCAGAAGACCACAAGTGCAAAAAAAACTCTTCTTTTGAAGCTTATAGCCAGACAGAAATCACTTCTATTACTGGGTACATGTTTATCAATATGTCACGTATGCTTTCATCACAAACTACAACAAAAATATCCTTATCTACTCTAACGTCTGTTCTACTCTGTAGCAGCAAGCAAGTACAAATAGACATCATTAAAACAAAAAAAATCTTTTCTAAAACAGAACTGGGAAAGCGACTGTTTTGCCTAATACATTATGTTTTATACCGATGATAAAAAATTGAAGCCGATCAACTCGTGGCATGGCATGAGTCGTTTGTAGTTATCAGAATTTAGGTGATGACAGGATGGTGTGCTGTATGTTTAGATGCATTTTTGTTTATGCACTGAGTGGGTCATTAAATGCCACAATCAGCTAAAATGTGATAATTGCTACGTATCTCTCACTAATTATGGTTTTTAAACAAGAAAGCGTTATCTCAACAGGAAAAAGTAAAAGTTGAAAACAAGGTTCAAGGTAGCAAAATCACGAATTAGGTATGTATTATATTATGTTATGAAAATGAAACGAGTTAGCAGTAACAAATTAACAAAATCCCTACATTAAGTTTCAGTACTGCAAAGGCAATTTATGATGATGGCGCAAGTTAAATATTTTCCAATTTGAATGTGATCAGTAACCAGTGCTGGAAATTAATGATAACAAAAGCAAGCCAATTACGTTCGCATTTCTACTTCCTCGTCAATTTAACTTACATTGTTATCAAAAATCCCCAGACCTTCTTGATTGCGCACACAGCTGCTTGTTGCTTCACGTCCGAACCTCCAGGTAGCTCCCAAAAAATGTCCAGCGATCTCTTCAAGAATTCCCAGATTATTTCCAGCCGAGACAAACACCGTCAAACTACTAGAAATAATAAGTTCTTTTAAAGAATTTTCGATTTAACTCAATTTACCGATGACCTGTAAAATCTGGCAATCCTCTCAAAAAAAAGTCAAAGCACTTTTCATGCACTTTCACTTCCCATGCAGCATGACCGGCTCGGTTTCAATTGACACGATTTATTATTTAAAAAATTATCTACCACATAAACACACCTCACCTGCTATAATTCCAAAAACCGACAATATTTCTCCAGAATTCTGGATAAACTATTATACCCAATGGACAGTCAAATGGATGCTGGAGTCTGGAGTGAACTCACCAAGCCCATTTTTCCTACTTCCTGTGAGTGGACGATAGTAACAAACAGACAACGCAAACAAAAGTGAAGTGTTGTTTGGTGTTTGTATGCATTTGTCAGATACATTTTAAATTCCGCGCTCCAATGCCCAGTAAATGCACAGCTGCTTCTATTTTCCTGTTGGCCAAAGCAAGGCAAAATGATACACAAAAATGAAGATGAAAATACACCCAAAACAAAACATGAGCAAGTAAAGCTTACTTTTACCTTTACTTTAGCAATGACCAAATTCCAGCTCGAATCTCGGAAGTTGAATACCTAGTATTTTTATGTGTGAGCTCACTGTTCACTTGATAGAATCTTCAAATTATTTTAATTGTTGGTTAAGATAGCCAATTAAAGCTCAATTTAACTTTTGCTTTGTGAGGTTTTTGTGATGGGTATTGTGTTCCTTTGCAGCTGTTGATGTTAATTGGATTATTTAGAGTGCAGTTAATTTTAAAAAAGTGCCTGACTTAACAGCATTATTTAAGTCGACTTAATGGTATTTAAATGTCAATATAAAAGCACTGATACTTAAAGGTAGTCAAGATGCCCATGGCAGGAGTAGGAGTAAGTGCACGTTTTATTAAAAATGGTATAGATGGTTTTTTAAAAAGTGGAAATATTACATTTGATTATTATTATTATATTTAATAGAACACAAATACGCCAATTGGCGGAGGTACAGCCCCCACTGGAGGTAATGCGACGAATGCAACTCCAAATAATACCGCTGCCCCTGTGACAGCCAAGACTTGGGAACTAAGTGACTATGAACTTCAAAGAACACCACAGGAGGCTATTACAGATAACACCGAGATTGCTGTTTCACCTAGAGCTCTTCACTCAGAACTTATGTGCCCGATTTGCTTGGATATGTTACACCAAACAATGACGACAAAGGGTATGTGAAATAAATTATTCGCATTTAATGTGCTATTTTTCTAGTATAATTTGGTGTAGGGTATTTAAAACAGTTAATTTTATACAGAATGCCTACACCGCTTCTGTTCAGAGTGCATTGTTACTGCACTTCGTTCCGGAAATAAGGAGTGTCCAACGTGCAGGAAAAAACTTGTTTCAAAAAGGTCTCTTAGGCCCGATCCTAATTTTGACATGCTGATCTCAAATATTTACCCGTCTAGGTAATTTTAATATCCTCTTTTATACATGAAAACTGCGGATGAAATTATATAATTAAATGTATGACAATTTTTGCACAGGGATGAATATGAAGCCCAACAGCAGAAAGCACTCGCAAGTCTATCCAAATCTCACAACCAGTTGGCACTTGCAACGTCAATAAAAGAAGGAATGAAAGCTCAGTTTCAAATGCGGAAGCAAATTCAAAAAGCGAATGCAAAGAGTAACCAAGATGGGACTGATAGTATTGCAGAAAGTGCCAACGTTCAAGCTGGCGACCAAACGGGTGGGGTTCCAGATAGCCAGAACGCATCTACTGAAGATGCCACTGCAAATAATAATCGTTCTACAGGAAATGCTGCGGCCGGGCCTTCGCAGAGCTCTGCTTCTGTTAACAATGGAACTCACAATAATGCTCCTGCAAATGCTCCGGCTTCTGTAGTCGCAAAAGTGGTGACAAATAATAAAGCTGAATCCGTTGGTGATAACTCATCTAATACTTCAGGTAGCCTAAATTATTGTAATTTGAATGGGTCAACTAGCATAGCACAAATCAATACAATATTTCTTAACTTTCAGTGGTGTCAGATGAGGTAACGGAAGTAGAGCTAGTTTTCAAACCCCATCCAGATATGCAACTTGGATCGTCTGGTGGGCAAGCTGCTGGGCTACCCACGGAACATATTCAAACAAGATTTATAAAGACTTCTGGCAACGCATCGGTTCGTTTTTTATTCTATGAATGTTTTTCAGTTTTTCTGTACTGTAAATTGAACAGAACAGCGTATAGTGTGGATCGCCTCAATTACGTAATAATAATGCATCCATGTTTAGGTCGACCACTTGCGGAAGTACTTGGGTATGCGACTAGCCTTGGACTCTGAAAGCGGTGAAAGCGAAGAAGGACCACTAAGAAACTGCACCATTTGGATTGCTCCTCATGGAAATTTCATTAAAATTCCTCCTGGCTTGACACTTGGTCAGATCTGTGACAAGTACTGGCGCTTTAATAAGCCACTTGAAGTGTACTATTATTGGAAAAAAGTCTAAAATGCAGTCTGATTCTTTTAATTATGACTTTACGACAAAACATTGTTATAGTTGAAATCTGTTAGTTTGGTTTTCGTTTATTTCCGTAGCTTGAAATGTTATCTTTCATTTGTATAGGTAGGCTGCTTAATTGTAAACCCTAGCAACAAAACTGTTTTTACTTAAAGTTCATCGTTTCGAATTTGAATGAATAATTATTTCTGTTGTCATAGTACCACTTTTATTTCACTCTATAAATTATAACAAACACAATATTTTATAACAGTTTAGGCCTTCCTTGAGATCTTTAGGACAGTGTAGGGAGGGAAGGGAGAGTATAACGCACGTACGGAACTTCCACGTCGTTTCCCTCCTGATCATCACAGCATAAGTCGAATATCAAGGCTGTCACATGAGGTTCAATATCCTTCTTCGAGACTCTGCGGAGGACCTGGTAGTTATTGAAAAATAGCAGAAACTTGATCATGTTAATACTTATTAAAAGTTAAGAACACATTAGAACGGCTAAATCACTTACATCACTCATGGGTAGAGCAAGTCTCTCTTCCAGCTTATCATTCGCCATAAAGAAAGCGTAGAGCAGGCAAACGCCCTGATTCAACATGGTGATTTTCAGTTTATGCTCATTCTGGAAGTAGTCCAAAAACTGCTGAAGAGTCATTTCACTCTTCCCATCCTCCAGCAGTCCAGCAACTTCAAACCGATCCCACAAGGTCCATGAATTCTCGTAATACATTTGCCTGCGTGGTTCACTTGGATCTCCGAACAAAAAAACAGGCACAGCTAGACTCACAAACCCATTCCTGAATGACTCGATATTATTCTTCCCTTGTGCAAGTTTAATCAATTCCAAGGATATGAGGCTTGAAACGACAGAAGTAGTTGTTGCAATTGCAGGAATAATTTTTCCTGCGATAAGCTTAGATCTGAGACGATCCGCAGGCGGTATCTGGTAGTTGGCTGCTCGAGAGTTGGATGCTGCTACAATAAAGTCGATGTGGAGGTTGTTATCATCATCCTTAGATCTGAGACGATCCGCAGGCGGTATCTGGTAGTTGGCTGCTCGAGAGTTGGATGCTGCTACAATAAAGTCGATGTGGAGGTTGTTGTCATCGTCCTTTTCAAACTCGATTGGGATGATTTTATTGAGACCCTACATTTTGCGATTGGCCCAAAGTTATTTACTCGATCTTATTCTCTACTTACATAGGTAATTGCAGCAAGTAATATACGTGATAACTTACAGAAGCCTTGATATCCTCAGGATGAGGAATGCATTTTCTTATATCCTCAACTCTGTGCCTGTCTGCGTTTCCATTAACCAACGGATTCTGGTAGTTGGCTGCTCGAGAGTTGGATGCTGCTACAATAAAGTCGATGTGGAGGTTGTTGTCATCGTCCTTTTCAAACTCGATTGGGATGATTTTGCTGAGGCCCTGCGAGGAGTTTAGAAATGTTTTTGATTATTATTTGATTGCAATAGTTAATTAATTGTCAGTAGCAAAATTCGGGGATACTTGTCCTAACACCCCCGACTCACAAAAATAAATTAATCCATTACTAATCAACTATAGTCAAAAATTGAACTTACAGAAGCCTTGAGATCCTCAGGAGGAGGAATGCCTTTTCTTAGATCCTCAACTCTGTTCCTGTCCGCGTTTCCAACCAACTGAGCCTGTGCTTCTGCATCATTCACTGCAATCCTAACACCTGAGCGTGGCACAAACTTCGGCACCTAAAAGAGTAAATTAAATTTTAATCAGTAAACATAAAAATAATATCATCATCAACATTTCTATAAACAAAACCCTCACGTCAATCTGATCAGCCATCTGCCCCACAGCTCCCTTATCCCTGTTTTGCGGGATCCCGTACATCTCAGCCCTCAGATTTGCAGCACAATACACAAACTCATGTGCCAATTCATCATCCTCTGCCCAGCTGAAAGCTTAATTCGTTGGGAAAAATTTCAAAAATTGAATAATATTTCAGGAGTGGATTTGACCGGACAAATTAAATAAGTGAAGTGAAGATAAAAAGAAAAGTCCAGATGGTGAAGTTGAGAAAATATTAGATAAGAAAAAGATTAGGCAACAAAAATTTCACCCTTACCAATAGCTCCAGCTCCAACAACGAAATAATTCAAGTTTCCAAGTGTCTCCTGGAACTGCCTTCCAAAAACGGCCACCTGAGCGTCGTACCTGCACCCTTCAGATGAATACTGAGACTCGTCCACCGGCTTCTTCAGCCCTCCATTCTCATCCAAATTCTCCAGAGTCTCATCAGAAAGGCACTCGACAGCGTCGTAGAACATCCACTGGACGATCGGATGGAACTTCCCAGAGCAAGCCTTCATCACCTCTTGGGCAACAACACCTCCAATGAATCCATTCATCGGGCACACCTGCCCCTGGGCGATGTAGCTGAATAGTCGGACAATCTTAGTGTCCAAAGTCATGTCGTAGTTGGAGGCAATTTCATTGGCTATTTCCAGCATAGTGTTGGCATCTTCTTCATTCCAAGTCAGAGTCTCATCAGAAAGGCACTCGACAGCGTCGTAGAACATCCACTGGACAATCGGATGGAACTTACCAGAGCAAGCCTTCATCACCTCTTGGGCAACAACACCTCCAATGAATCCGTTCATCGGGCACACCTGTCCCTGGGCGATGTAGCTGAATAATCGCACAATCTTGGTGTCCAAAATCATTTCGTAGTTACATGCAATTTCCTTGGCTATTTCTAGCAGAGTGTTGGCATCCTCTTCATTCCAAGCACGAGGCTGTGCTCCTGAATTGCGAATGAAAAAGTTTTCCAGGGCTTGAAACGCGATGTTTAGTGTATCTGATCGCTCCATCTTGGCAAAGTCCGTTATCAAGAAGTCCGGTGCCTTCAATGACTCCTTGTACGACTTGAAGTCAATTTTCTTCGGCATTTTTACCTGAGTGACGTTTCCACCACTGACATAATCAGAAAATTCTGTGAAATGAAAATGTAAATATGAGAGTGAGACAATTTAATCATTGACTTATAGAAACTTGTCGCTACTTCATTAACATTTTTATATTTATTTTTTATTCAACTCACCTCTGGTGTCCTTAAGAATTCTAAAAGTGTACGGCCCAATATACTCGATTTCAACAGGCTCATCCAAATTATTCAGCTCAGTCATCCCTTGCACTTCACTAAACTTGACAAAGTCTCCATTCTCTAGCCCATGCCTCGCCTCATCCAGACAAGTTACGATAGCCTTCTCCTCCTTCGAAACACTAGCAATCATTGCACTAACCGGATTCTCTCCCGTCTTGTCCACCACTGCAAAGTCTTTCCCAAAATCGCAAAAGACTCGAGCAAACAGCCCTCTAGTCTCTGCAAGAATCACGTAGATACCCTCTTGATGACAGTACTCAAGCAACTCCTCCATAGCAGCCTTTCCTCCAACCGATTAAACGTGTACGGCCCAATGTGCTCGATTTCAACAGGCTCCTCCAAATTATTCAGCTCAGTCATCCCTTGCACTTCGCTAAACTTGACAAAGTCTCCGTCCTCTAAACCATGCCTTGTTTCATCCAGACAAGTAACGATAGCCTTCTCCTCCTTCGAAACACTAGCAATCATTGCACTAACTGGATTCGCTCCTGTCCGGTCCACCACTATAAAGTCTTTTCCAAAATCACAAAAAACTCGAGCAAACAGCCCTCTGGTCTCTGCAAGAATCACGTAAACACCCTCCTGATGACAGTACTCAAGCAGCTCCTCCATAGCAGCCTTCCCTTCCAACCGACTCACATCCCTCCGTTAGCACAACAACCTTGAAGTTATTCTGCCCCACGTACTCTGTAGTCAACGCATCAGTGCTCACACTAACGCTCACATTCGGGTTCAGCTCACTCAACTGCTGCAAGCTCTGTGCAGCCCGATTCTTCCCAAGGTCAGACTTCTTGAGATAAAACTGAGACGTAAGGTCAGCCCAAGTAGTGTCCTTAGAGTCCAGTAAAGTAACAGAGCCAACCCCACCAAGAATAACATTTTTGGCAATCTCCACTCCAAGACCCCCGATACCCGCGATAAGCACATTTGACGATGCCATCCGCATCATTGCATCCTTGCCCAACACATACAACTGACGAGAATACAAACCCTCGTCAATGTTCATGGGAGAAGTTCCATTTTCCTGATGCTGTTGGTCAGTCATTGTGGAGTTGCTATTATTGTTATTATTGCCGTTTGCTGTATTTATAACCGCTGATGTCGAGATGTTCGATGAGCACGTTCCTCCTGCCAGTACTGCCGACTCGTTTGGACTTACTAACCTGGAATAAATTTAAGTAGTTAATTTGTCAGTATTATATTATGGTGATGTTATATGCATTGTTGCCATTTTCACCATCACTTTTTCTCACTAACCTCTGCTTTTTCTCTGGAGGAGACGAATTAGTTGCAGAGTATCCTGCCCTTGAAACAGATTCGATTGCATTATCCACCTTTTGAAAATTCATGTTTATTGCCACTTTAAATACACGTTTTGTGTCAATGCACGTCGTAAGTATTGTTTTCAAATAAAAAAATGCAATCCGCAATCACTGATCGGAATGTAATAATAGGATATGTTTGCACGATATAAGAATTAGCGACTTTATAAAAATCATAAGATTTAATTACCTGTCGTGTCGTAATCAAAAAATCAATTTAGTGACTCACCAAAGGAGGAACTATGGAAACACGGAATAGCTTTCAGCTGTGGACCGAGCTCCTCAAAATACTTTCAATGCCTTGCGTATGCTTTCGCTAAATGAAAGCTAAATCTTCTTTTTTGGTGGCACTTCGATACTTCAATTTGAAGATTTAACAAAAATTTACATAATTACAAAAGTGCAGATAAGCCTACAGTAGACGGTAAATCTGCAATATCAAGTATGACTGAAAATTCCAAATTTAGTCTGGAATTTTAGGACTGTGCTCGCAAAAGGACAAACTGTCAATTTTAATTAGTGATTAGAGGCTGCCTCCGTCCGACTTGCTCAGTACATTCTCTCTTCTGACGGTGAGAGCCAGGTCCAGCATGAATATGGACCAGCTGTCAAAATTGCACTGCTCCTCAAAACGTTTGTGTTATCATTATGCTATCAAAATGACAGTGATCCATTTGTAATGAAATTACACACGTTATTGGTAGAAAGATGACCTCATCGAGTAAAATCGGCGTTTTTTCGACTCATCCGCTTCCCTTTTCGGAAGCAACAAGGTGAAAGAAGACCAGCGTTCAAAGCCATAGGCTCCCAACAATATGCATGGAACAAAGTGTATTGATCTTCGCAGCAAACGTTTTCAATGAGGTTGGCCAAACTGACTCATTCAGACAAACGAAACTTTTACCTACAGCCAGAAAAGTCATTCATTACTGCGTCTCGCCCTCGCCGACATTCTTCACTCTTATCCAACCATAGCCAGTGCATGGATTAGATCATGAAACCGGTATGAAATTTCATACATAGGCTGCTGGGCCTACGTGCTGATGAATAAATATGAGCAAAAGATGCATCGCGAAGATTTTACCTACTCTTTTGTCTGGAAAACACTTGACTGCTTAATTAGAGCCATCCATAAGAATAATTTTAACATTTTGCCACATCCTTAAAAATGTCACCAGGATAATCCAACATTTTAAAAAAACATTCTTCACCCTATTCTAATGTTAGCTGCGAGTTGCGAGTATTGCCCAGATTTTAAGATGAAGATATGCACCACCACAGGGATTATGTCTGCTATGAACATGCTCCGTACACTGACACTAGGCTGCATTAATCTATCTCCATATTAATCCATTTCAATCATTTTTCATTGTTTAAATTGGTTCATTGACAATTCCCAACTTCCTTCACTCAATGACATTATTATTTGTGCAGAGGTCTTTACTTCCCTCTCCAATTAGTGCCAGTTGCACTTTACTTCACTTCCTCGCCGCATTCGCGTCAGACGAAATGCATTGCTCGATTGCTCACACTCATACTTGTCTACTTCAAAGACATCTTTAATGGAATTTTTTTAGCATTTACAATTCACACTAACCCTGCCCACCGTAAATTTCATAGAAAATTACCATAAACTTTCCTTTTCAATTCTCACAATTTTCAGCATGAATCCCATCATGAGCAACGCGATTATTTTAATGGATAGGTATTAGATATACAAAAAGCTCCATGTAATAAATTCAGCGTCATTCTGCAAGGACGACAAAATCTTTTTCGCGTTAGCAATTAGCATTGCATTATGACATGAGTAATTTTTTTTTCGTCTACAGAAAAAAAACTCCCATTTCGCACAGCCGCATTATCAGACTGCAGCAGCTCACTCAAAAGACATGAGGACAACCCACTTTTTTTATCCTCTCTAAAAAAGGACGGTGCTTTGCTACTCTGTAAAAAACAATTTTAACAGTGAGACAAGTGGATTCTTTTTGCATTACATCCTTCTCTCACATCTCTCACCAAACATCACTTCATTTCAGTTATGCAATAAATGCAGCAAGAACGGTTATGGGTAGTGCCTCTATGGCTAATAAAGAGTTAAAATGATTGCTAACACGACTTTGTCGTGTAATAAAGCATTTATATACAGTGAAAAATTGTACGGCATAAATAAAAGAGCCAGATCGCTGCTGCAGCGCTGCTACTACTGCCACTGCCGTAATTTACTTTTTCAGTGGAATGTGTCGTTTCGCATTATCATTCTCATGGCATCTCTCACAATCACAAGTGATCAAATTACTTTTATGTGATAAGATGAATATGCAGGCAAACTCCGTTCATACAACATTATAACTCCGCTCCGCTCTCTTGCTCGCTCCTTTTTGATCATCTCTCCTCTTTAATCTCATCTCCATTCATTTTCCTGCATAAAGTGTGTCAGTGACTGTTACCTTTTTTTTCTTCTCTTATCCTGCCAACAAAATAAGGGCTCCTGAGTCTCCACTCCACTCTTACACTTTGTCTCCTCACTTCCCCTACAAAAGTCCTCCAACAATACAATATATTTTTGCCCCTCCAAGCGCTACTGTTTAGGTATTATTATCCTATCTCTCCACGGATAAATTAATGATAGCATACCCAACCCATCCTTTTTTGCTGAAAATGTATGTATGAAAAAGGAACACATATTTTTTTATATAGCGTGCCATCGCAATGCTCACCACCACTACTTTTAAAACACACGCATACATCCTCACACAATTTTCAGTACAAAATGGGTTATTTCATAATACATTTTCGCTACCCAGTATAATATAGCATCGCATCATAGCGCCTTGCCTTGCCTTGAGATTCTTGGGAATATACTCACGCGATACTTTTTTTTATCCTTATCCATGCATTCTCTCCTCTTCTGCTCCTGTTAGACTAGATACTGATACTACGCCAGTTATATTACCCTGAAATAATACACGTAACCCTTTTCTGAATGCCTTTTTCCTTCAGCGTTTATTTTTTCTATTTCTACTGTTCAACACTGCTACATCATTATTACGCGAGGAAAAAAGGCCAGAATAACGTAACATTGTGAGAACACATGCGCGTACTAGTAGGGAAATAGCAGAAAAGAGATGGAGAATTTTTTTTTCTTCATCGTATCATCATCAAGCCAGCACAAACACTAAACCAGCACTACTACCACCAACCATAACTATCCGGAGGACTGACGGTTCGACGGTCTCGGTTCTTTTCAAGTATTATTGTGTAGGCAGAAAAATAAGGACTAAGAGTGAGATGGGAATAATTTTTTTTGTATGAGGAAAAAAAATAAACTTCTCTCGTTTCTGTACAACTGCGAGTACTAAGTTCTCCACTGTGTCTATATATACGGATTGTGTAATGCTTCGAACATGATACAATAAAGGAGTAAAAAGGACATCATATATAATATAGCGTAATCATCATCATCTTATCATCTTCTCCCGTTCCTCTTCTCTCAGAGCGAAAGAGCTAAAAACATGTTAAATATACGTGTACCGTATATTATGAACTCGCCTTAACTTCTCTTTTCATACAAACAACAGCGCTCAGGTGAGTGGTTTTAGTAATTTCTGAGGTTTTAAAGTAACTAAAAAAGAACAGACTCTTGTACTCGGTGAGTGTGCAGTAGAAAGTTTTTTTTTGTAGAGTGATTTAAATTTTAACAGTTTAATGGAGGGCATAGTTCACCATGCATAATAGATGCTGTCTGTTGAGGTAGGTTTTTAAAAAAGCCACATTGGCTCTACTTCCTCAGGTTTTTTAGGAAAGGGAAGAAAGGGGGAAAAGAACTTTAAAAAAATTCTTTTTCAATTGTAGGAATAAAATTGCCAGGTTGGTTGGAGGAGAGTACATGGCTGTATGCTAATATCAAGCTTACTCTTTCTGTGGGGAAAGTAGACTCCTTTTTTTATCTTTGTAGTAGAAAAGTTAAGTACATATTCTGGAAAAAAGAGTAAATTTCCCCAGTGTGCATTAGGTAAATTTCCTCCCATTTCTTGCAAATTTTCTCCTACAAAAATATATACGTATAGTACTTGTAAGTTGCTGGAGGAGTTGCTGTAGTACTGATCCCGAGTGTGTTGTCATAATATATGCAAAAAATCTGCCTGGAGTGCATTTAGCAAATGTCTTCTCGTAAGTTTCTTCAAATTAGGGTAGTGTGAATTTTCCTTCTCGAAATTATTTTTTATTTGGTCTGTCGGGGGACAAGAACTCTTTTTAAATTACATGGAGAAAGTTGCAAAATGAATAAAAGAACTTGATAGCGCTCTGATAAACAGTTTTTTCAGCGTAAAACACGCAACTGCAGATTATCACAATTTAAACCGGTCCTTGAATGCCAATATACTAAGGAAAAGAAAAAAAATATAATGTTTGGTCACGTTTACCGGTTACACAATATCTGCTGACTCTTATTTTTGGAGTGTTATTGTGAATGAGAATTTTTTAGTGATCTTCGTATTTCACGCGTAATATTTTTTTAAGTAGTGTCAAATTACAAAATTGCTTTATAGTTTATTTTGTGTTTTCTGTTATCGTGTCTTTAGTTAAAAGAAATTAAAGTAGTGGCTGTCACAATCGGATCGACTGTCGGTGGATGTGGATAGAAGAATTTTATTACTGTAGTTCTCGGAAGGACTCTACCTCAGACAAGCTCCTAGCGCAGCAAGAGGTCAGTATCAAATTACCTTATTTTACTACTTCCATTTTGCAAGCATACTAGTTCATAGATAAACTTTCCAAATAGTTTTTTGTTAATGGAACGTGTACCTGAGTAAAAAGAAAACGTGCGCAAGCCCATACAAAAAAATGCAGCTGGTATTTAACTGTTCTACTGGCACAATTTATTCCGTCTAGTGCAGTAGCCGAGAAAAAAAACGGCAGAACATGACACAGTACACAAGATTGAGTTGGAAAAGCTCAGCCATTTGTAATTAATATCATCATTATGTTTATCCTATTCATAGTGTGCCTCTCGGACAATGGAGGCTTTCATCCAGAAGAGCTACTGTAATTAAAGCCATTTGTACTGTGAGAGTAACTTAATGCGGTAATTTATCGAGTGAGCGAGGTACATATCGCCACTTAAAAACGGAGAATTATCGGGTTACAACAGCTGCCTATCTCGTACAAAATGTGCGTAATCGCATTAGACTTTAAGTCGTTTTCAAATAGTTGTGTCATGTCACGTCAAAATAGTTTATCTTGCCGGAGATGTATGTGAGTACTTAACTTTGCTTTTAGCGATATTTACTCTAAGTCGCTGGATTTATTGCAATTTAGAATCAATACAAAATACAAATACGATGTAGTCCAAAAACACTTGCAAATTGCTGTTCCTCCTCACACAGTGATAAAAGCAAATCTTTTTTAGCAAAAAATATATATTCAGATGAGCGACAGCCTTTTGGCATCATTGTGACTGAGAATAGCAAAAAAAATTACACAGCCAATCGCTGCGCTTAATAATGTCGCCGTCAACCTTGTCAAGAGACACTTTTGCTCTCTTCATTCCATTCCTTGTATGGTGATGGTAGTGACGGTCTTCCAGTGTTTAAACACTCATATTGTCTGCTACAATGAGCCACTCCAACTTATCATTCCACGCGAAAATAGACTCATTTAGTGAGAAACTGCCATCTCGATCTGTCTTCTTTCAGGTGCTTAAATGTTTACTCACCTTTTAGAACAAGACATGAAATGGAGTGTGTGTGGTTCTAGCCAGTTCGTAACATGATCGAGAGTGTACAGCTCCCTTATCAGCGTCATCGCCGTCCCCATCATCACCGTACAATACCGGTTTTTCTATCGCTCACTCGCATCCTATAAACTATACGCCTTCGTGTAAAATGTCAGAAAAGTCAAGTGAGCTATTTGTACCTTCTACAAAACTGGGAATGTGAGATCTAGAGAGAAATGCTGTTTTTATCAAAATACGAGCTCTCCTGCTTCCACATCTACAGTTTCGTTTATTCCTCTATGACTTATGCCATATTTTTTAAAAGAAATCTATATTTATTTACGACATTACGACCATTATAGTGCAAAATGTACTGTTCCGTGAAGTGAATTTGAATGAGGATGAGGGAAAAGAAGGGAAAGCTATTTTCTCGTTTTCTCCCGATAAAAATATAACAAGACGAATCGGCAACATTTATGCAGTGAATGACTTGATAAAGACACTCTTCTGGAAGGCACCATTCTCCTCAGCCCTTATCGTTTCGCTTTTAGGGAATGGGTCCGCAGGCTTTTGGAATTATGATGTTGCAAATAAATAAGCCAATTTCGTATTTTGCTGGGTGGGAAGAACAAGAAAACCTTCTTTTTTTCATTTGGAGAACCAGCATGAAAAGGGTATTTGCCCGCTACACTGTCATTTAATTTTTTTTTGCTTAGTGCGCCAGTATGAAAAGAAAATTCCGTTTTCTATTTTGATTTTTTTTGTAAGAATTGGAGCAGAAAAAGGGAGAGAAAAAGGGGAGAAAGGAAAAGATCGTTGGCACTTTTATGGAGGGGCGCTCCTACACCATTCTATTAGCCTTCTTACATTTCTCATGTATCACCTTCTCCAGCATTTCGTTTTTTAGTGGAGAAAGCATACGGAGTCGTAGCACTGTTCTGTGTAAGTACAGTGTAGTGTTCCTTCCATCAAAATATTTTTCACTTCAGACATGTTCCCAGTGGACTTTGGCATCATACTTGAATGGGAAAAACACATATCGATCGGCGCATGCATTTGCTTGGAGCTTGCATGCCAGGATATATTTTTTTGCCAGTTTTATTACAGTAGACCACGCTCCTTGCATGTAATATCTTGTTGTGGCCTGCTATTAAAGGGTCTCTGGAACCCGTAACTTGTACTTTGCGCTAGTACGCAGTAAGTAGGGAAGGCACATTACTCATGGACAGCACGAGGTACTTGACCAGTGCCAAAAGTTGGGTGAACAATGGAAAATTCTCTGAAACTTTTTTTGCTTGTCAGGCCAGGCCAAATTTGTGAGGGCGCGTTCTAATTTTCCCGTCTCCAGTGGAGAGCTAGACTGGAGATGGTGATGATAGTGAAATGACTTATTATTGGATTGATATTATGAATTAGCATAGAATTTATGGCGAAATGAGTTTCCGCTATTCCTGGCGACTACCTATTACAACAAAAGTCCTAACTGCTTCTTGTTTCGTAGCAGGAAAAAGAAAATGAGCCATAAAACGGAATGTTTGTGCTCTCAAGCACATGTGTAGATAACGGGCTTCATTCAAATTTATGACTATTCTGCTCTGCTTGTTGGAGAAAAATGAATGATCAGCAGTCTGCTACTCTCCTTAATCCATCCGGTTAACTTTAATGAGAATGAAAACACCTGACCTCACGATACGATGCTGGTGATGATGATGGCAATTATTCGTCGTATTTTATCTATTCTCATTTATCAACTCTACAGGGGCAAAAAATCATCACCAGGCATAATGTTAATGAAAGGAGACTTTTGGACGGACGAGAGAACGTGAGCGTGATCATTATAAATGTTCGCAGCGCTTGTTAAATATTTTTTTTATTTAATCACGAAGACCTAGCGCAGCCAACGGTAGATCCTTTGCTCGTGTCAATTTTACATTTTTTGTGTGCAGACGACAACGGATAAATGTGCATATTTTAGGGAAAAATCTCTTTTCAACTATTATTACGACAATTTTTGATTTTTATTACGAGCAGAAATTGATTTTTACGGCAATACAAACTTTTCATCGCATTTACATACATCGCTCGTGTATGTTAACCGTTCACTCCAAAAAATCGTAAAGAATCTACCGCCTCTCCACTAAAATATTATTTTTTGAAAAAAAATTTTTTTTACAATGTGAAAATTTTTTCATCGCATTTACATACATCGCTCGTGTATGTTAACCGTTCACTCCAAAAAATCGTAAAGAATCTACCGCCTCTCCACTAAAATATTATTTTTTGAAAAAAAAATTTTTTTTACAATGTGAAAATGATACACTTCGTCCCAGGTTCAACGAGAAATGTTATACGTTTTGGTCATGGTGTGTGGGCACTTGTTTTTCCCCTGCCATTATACATACCTAATTTAAAAATCTGTACACGATGCACTTACATCTTCGCTTAAGAGAGTCAAGCACGTATCTAAAATATTTTCGGGGCTTTTTTTACAGGAATATAGTCATCTTCTCAGAGATCTTCACAAAATTTCTGTGTGATGGGTCAGTCACTATATATACGATCTACATAATACAACAATGATGATGTGCTTATGTGCATCTCTCACAGAAGTTCATTGTTCTTGCACTGATTTTCTTTTTCCACAGAAAAAAATATCTTTTAAAATCCCTTTGCGTCTCCGTGTGTAAAAATAATACAGAGAAAAATATATCAACGTAATAAATAATCGTCAAACCACACAGTGTAAAATAAAACCACCAAAAAAGAGAACAGCTCGGCCCAGCCAACACAGTCGCAATCACAATGCAAATTTTGCAAGTTCATTTATCGCTATAATATTAATAACAATGCATTCCTCCGGTGATGGAGAGAAGGAAAGGTATAGAAGGCATTGTGTCTATTTCTTGAACTTTAGAGGAAAAAAAGACAGTTCTTCACTGCTTCTCATATATTCATTTTTTTCCTGATAATATCGTCAGAAACCATCATCAAAGGAAGTCTCATGAATGCACCGCATTGTTAACTCTTTCAGGCTGCTGCATGCCATTTTGAAAGTATTTTTGCCTATGCATTTATATGATTTTCCATCCCCATCATCACTGCCAGAACACCGCGAACAGTGGAGAGCGCTCCAACAAAAATATTATTCACCGACTGAACAGTCTCAAGCAGATCTTTTGGTCATGTAAAAAAATATTTTTAAAATATTGAATTCTTCTGTGGATGCTCCTTTTTTTCACAGTCTTTCTCACAGACGGAATTTTCGAAAGGAGTAGTAGTAATAGGACTGAAGATAATTTCGGTGCACAGAGCGGAAGCAATATGCGTTGAGAAAATGCATTGCAATGGCAATACCAACTTCAAAATAAATTATTGGGTTTTTATGCTCCTCGCTGCATTTTTTCTCTTGCATCCTATCATTAAAGCGTTTGACACATTCACTCCTGCCAAATTTGCGAAGGCTGTAAAATGAGTCATATAATTTGGCTTTTCGCGCAGTTCAAGGCAAAACTCTCATTACTGGTGAATGCCTCTAATCAATTATAATTACTTCATCGAAGGACCCTCAAGGCTTCTCATTAGCATGTTCTATTATTGTGCACTATTACAAAATTCGAAGGTAATCTGAAGACAGGCATGAGCATTTCTTTTACAATCGGAAAGTTGTAGTTGATTGTTTCTTGGATGAAAAAAAAAAGAATGCGTTACTAACTACATTTTAAATAGCTATTATAACGCGCTTTTTAATTGTTGCACAGCTGAGTGATTGGTGTGTAATTAACGGAGAGGGAGTAAGGTGTAGGTTACAACAAAGTAAATTAAGAGGGTAATTACAGTGATAATGAAGCGATTTAATCGTACGGTGTGGCATAACAAAAGGAATTCATTTTTGAAACTGATCCTTTTTTTAAAAAAATGCGAAAACCATATAGCTTGACAAATCATTCAAGGCCTTGCAAAATGGTTAATAACCAGTTTTAAACGGATGAA
>JAHZND010000677.1:0-19955 GCA_027744115.1 Acrocyrtus sp. NNG-2020 | reverse complement strand
CAACCTTGGTCCCTCTCTCTCCGCTACCTGTTCCAGGTGTCAGCTTTTTACAGTAAGAATAAGAATGATGCTATACAGTCTGGATTTTTACTCACGCTGACGATGACTTAATTTACTTTAGTGAGTAAAATTTATTTTCCATTGCATTGCATTATCACATTCTTTGTCTGGCGTGATTGTGATTTGTGATGTTGGCTCCTAATTGTGAATGACAAGTTGCTTCCTCAGATAACAATGGACATATCTTATCTGGAAATATATTACTGAAAGGCATTTGACTCCAATTCAGTCTAATTGTTTTCCTTTATTGCCCTGTATTTGTGTTGAGTAACCTATTTCACATATATTTTACGATGACAGAATCATTCTCTTTTGTTTGAAGAAGGGGAAAAACTACGCGATTCGCTTTTGGAAAGTGCGAGCGAGGTTTTTCGCAGGATTGAGAGATCGATGATGTTGAGAGAAAGAGCAGAGCCAATTAGCTATCCAGATTCATAGTTATGACCATATTTGGTCATATTTTTGAGAAGTAGGAGGAGAGTAGGAGAGAAAAGGCAATGAGAAATGTAGTTTACAAAGTAGACCTTAGGCTTATACTCTCTTATCTTTTCTCGTAAATGTTTGATAACGTCGGCAATACCTAAACTGATCGCTAATGATCGATGACTGGTGAGTGATGAGTGTGACGCTTGTTATATCTTATACTGAACATGATGATTTTAGCCTTTACTTAGAATATCCTTATAAATCAAGTATTAGACAATGCTTATTTCAAACCTACTTTGCTCAGGAAATTAATACTTAACTTGAGTAATTGACAGTTGACATTAACAGTTAATGTCAGTTTAAAACACAAAAATCATAGTAAAAGGAATGCGCTCAGGCGATTCGTCTCGGGTGAAGAAATCAAATTCCAAATTTTAATAGGCATTTAACTGCTATAATGCACTTACTATTTGACTAGGTATTTGGCTTATATTGCTGGTTGAGCAATCGTTAAAATTATCCATGTTAGTTAATGGATTAACGGGTCATGCCACAGAAAATAGTTGCATAGTTGAAATCATAATGGGAAAATACTTTCATGCAAAATGCATTTGCGATATGTACGATACCACGATGTGTAGTGTACATGATGCAGTTCACGAGTAGAGTAAAAGAGAGCTCTATTAGTTATTATATTCATGTGAGGCAATTTAAATGCTATAATAAGAAAAATTGCATAAAATGAGCAGTCAGTAGAGTTGAACAACCACCATATCCTCAGAGCGTGCAAGATGAGATGAAGTCACCATCACCACACCTATTTTTAGCAGTTTAGAAACATGAACCTATAAACCTACTTCAAATGACTAGACTCCAATAATTGTTCCATGCTTGCTCGGAATCGGAATGGATGAATTGATTCGTACCTGCAATACAAATATATCCCAACTTTCACCTTTCTCCAATAAAATTGGAATCAGATTGTGCAACCTACGATTTCAGATGTAGAAATAACTCCACGTTACATGTATGTAGGTAGATCAGCAAAGTGCAAAACGAAAAAAAATGCACGGTCAAATTCTGTCAGTTAAAAATGACGTTAATGTCATTACACAGTTATTTGTACAATTATTTATTTACTACCAAATAAAATTCAATTTCGAAAAAATCAGTGTAAATGTGTGTAAAATACCGAACTCAAATACCGGAAGTATAACAATTCATAATAATAATGATGCACTGCTTACCAAATAATTTGCACAAACAGTTTATACAGTTTATGTCTCCACGTTCTGAAAGTAACTGCAGTATGAGTGAAGAAGTACAGGATAAATAACACCCAGTTGTCTTCACCTTATAGAAAAAGTTCAAGAATTATCAACCCTTCCTATCTTGGGGAATATAAAATATCATAAGCTATCATCAATTACTAAACTATGCGTCTTATTTATCCAACTATCTTACGTCTTTTCCAAAGTTCAGAAGAGAAAGATACAGCTGCTTCCATACTTCCACAAAATATTGAGCTATTGAGAATCGACATCGCAGCTAGTGGAACTGTAACAATTGGTTCAATCCAGAAGTCCCATTCAATTGGCTGGATGCGCTACAATACACGAAATTATTTTTAGAATTTCTTTCGTTATTAGGGCGCATAAAATGGATTGGATTACTTCATATTTAATGCACAATTTACCATTCCTTTGTCAATTTCTCTTTTCATGACGCTTCCTATTCTTTCTACTGTTATACCAATGAAATTTAGAGCTGCCCAAATAAACACGTCAAATGAAAGACTGTGCCAAATGTACACATATACGAACGACATAAATGACGCCATTAACTTCTTAACATCTAACGGGATCATATTGCTCTTGTCCACTGATTTAACGTATCCCAATGTAGGTAAATAAATGTACCTAAGATTTTATAATTTAAATAATGCATGAAGTAAGCGTATACTCGAAAAGGATATTTTGTATTCCTATTCGATTAAGATTAACTTACTTTACTAAAAAGCGATAAAGTCCCCTATCAAAATCTCTCCATAATACGGAATATCGATGTAGGTAGGAAGGACACTTTGGTAACGGCGGCATTTCCATTCCGTCGAATTCAGCAATGCATGTGGGAATTCCATACAGAATTTTATATTTCATTGAGAAGAATTGTCCTATAATGGAACCAGTAGTAAATTGAAAGAATTAAATGAGCAATTTTGTTCAAAGATTTTAAACGTGTAAGCAAACAGGAAATAAATATTAAGGTTTATATGCTAACCCAGCCAGTAAATTGTCCCACATATTGCCCATAGACTAAGACTGGGATGAACCGAAGTGGTCATGGACAAGGCTCGAAAGTAAACAAAATGTAAAGTTAATTCAATCAGTACAATATTCAGTCCCAGTCGTAGAAGCTTTTTTAACAGAGTGATGATGTCTTCCGTCATGTTTCTTCGTCCGAAGTCTTCGTTTTTCTGAATAATCTTCAGTTAATTAATTAACATTATTTTCACTACATTTTCTATAATATGACAAAAATATCATTTCCAAGCGCAAGACATGACATAGGTACGTACATTTTTCTCAAAGCTTTCATAAGTGACTAATGGGCCAGATATTGCTAAAGGAAGATAATAACAATAGTGAATTCCATTCCACAAGTAATTTAATCCAAGTTTACGTCCTTCGACTTCAGTTTTTTCCCATACATCATAACAGAAACTAATACATCTGGCATAACTCCATGCCGCCGTAATCACGAAAAAATATTCTGAAAGCCTGTTGTCTGGAATAAAAACCTATAAAGGAAAAAAAGAAAAAGTAAATTCCTTATTAAAAATCGTTTTTATGAAATTTAAAAAGTAAAATTAAGTTTTTAGTCAATTACATATATAAATGGATTGTTTAAATTGTAGATAAATAGAACTGTCGCTGTCCACAATAGTAGTTTACTGCGTAACTGAGCAATTCCCCAGTATATCACAGGCTGAAGAACCAAGAAAACTGTTGGAAGGACTCCTGTAACATTCCACAGCATTAAAAAGGATAATGCAGTCGATACTATATTCCAATACTACGAAAAATATAAAAGAAATCATTATTATTTAAGACAAACAATTAACAATTTTCAAAAAAATAGTATGAAGTACGCTGTTAACAGTAAAATGTACCTTTGGAAAGGCTGTCTGAAGGGTCCGTGACATAATTGCATAGAGTCCATACCACAGCCACAGCTTAGACACAAAGATATGGGTGAACATTTCCCACTCGTAATCGGTGGAATCTCGACCCCTCCCAATTAATGTGCTGAAGGGACTAGGATTCATAATGGGATCTTTATACCAAACGTCTAGATACTCTAGAAAAACGTAGGTTATTAATTATTAATTCTGTCCAATATTAACAATTAAAAAACGATAATCAGAGCTGATATCTTGATTTCATTTTATACCTACTTTCACAAGCTATGAAAACATGATATGTTCCGTATAATACTGAGCCAGTCCAGCCCAAAATGGAAATTATTCGGACTATAAGGAAGAATTCAACATGCGGCACTTCTGATGAGTCAAATATATCATATAGATTAATCCCCCCAGACTTCCTAGCCGGGACAACTGTCGCTGCTTTAGTTTCTGGTTTCGTTTTGTTAGGGGTAGAGTCAGATTGGACATCTTTGGCTGAGAATCTACTGCTGCCTTCGTTAGGAGTTCTTCGTTGAAGATTAGATCCATTATTGGAATACATTAGATTCGTAGTTTGCCTTTCGTTGCGTTCCATGTCTAGTACTAATTATTGGTAAAGGATTCAGATCATATGATTTTTTGGGCCTACTTATCGTGCTCGAAATTAAAAAATCAGTCTGTCGGAAAGTTTTGAAAGTGTAAGGTACAGCAAAGTCATATTATCAATGAGACTCATTTATGTAAATTAAGGCGAGGCGAGATTCTAACAATGTCAATGGTATAGAGAGACTAACTAATACAATTCATTCTAATTCGAAAACTGACTGAGCTCTAAACTACTGTGTGAAGTGAATTATCATTCTTTGACTCTTTGCCCTTCAAGACCAAGACGACCAAAACCGGACCTCCAAGAAGGAACACCACTGACTGGTAAAGTTATAATCCCTTGTAAATTAAAGATTCTTAGGTTAGTTAAGTCAATTCACGGTTTAATGATTTAAAATGTATTAATAAGTAGTTACTACTATCATGTGCTATGCTGTGTTTGCTGACCTTTTAATTCATGTAGTCCAGATGCTGCTACTATCAATTTGAGCTTGACTTTGACCAGATGCTAGATGTGACTTTATTCGGATTCAGACTCCAATACTTGATACCTCCTAAAATGCAAAGACATATTTCCAAATTAATCAATTAGTCGTATTCTCTCATCTTATAATAAAACATTTGGTAATATAATAAAATTATACTTGGTATGATTGATTCTAATTCTTTTAATGTAAAATAGCAGTACGTATTACGCAATATTTATTGGTATTTTAATTGCAAGTAAAACACAAAAACTGCTAAAAGTGCCAAGCCAAACTTTTGGTTTAATAGTGTTGTTCAAATGCAGTATTTCACTCCAAAAAAGTTACATATTACGCAATATTTATTGGTATTTTAATTGCAAGTAAAACACAAAAACTGCTAAAAGTGCCAAGCCAAACTTTTGGTTTAATAGTGTTGTTCAAATGCAGTATTTCACTCCAAAAAAGTAAGACATGAAGCATAATGTTTGCATTTAGCAAAGCAGGGTGCTCAAATGAGCTAGACAGAGCAATATACTAACTCCTTCCTTCTAAACTCTAACTGTTACAAAAAGATAATCTCATCATTTAACAATGCTAAAGCACGCTACAGCATCGTTAGTCGTTAATATTGCGTGTTTCAATTCCAACTTACATTGGCGTTTGCGTTGGGTTTTAGCACCTCGCATGCATGTATGATGTATGAAGAGAGCCAACAGTCAGTTACATAGAATTATGAACTATGAACATTATATGATTTACATATTCAGTCAACAAATCTACTTTTGACTTTATCAACCTCACCTGACATTTAGTGAGCCAGGACGAGGACGCTTAATACCTACCTTTACCTACTACCTACATGCTGCTTAGTGAAGAAGAAGAAGAAGCTCATACACTGACTAAACTAGGTAATTACTAATTAGTCATCATTCAATTGGTCTTTCATGTATACCTGACATTATAACAATACTACCCAACAGTAAGCAATACCAGCGAATGAAAATGAAATTACATACAATACAAAATGAAAATTGTATGACAGATCATGTCACGTCAACTGTCAACACTCAAACAATAACAATGATCTACCTACAATGGCAGTAAACTTGACACTTACATTTTACACTACACACACAGTCCTGTTGGAGAATAACCAACCGGAAATGAAACCCAAGAAATCTTTGCACCCGCAACAAGTATAAAGAAGTAGTTCGATTACTCCGTTCTATTTCTTTTACTAATTCCTTCCCGCTTTCTTCTTACCTATACCGTATTCCCCATCTTCGTCGTTTCAACAATGTACCAGTGGAGGATACAAGTAAACGTCAAGCATTGTTGTTGGTCAAGCTTTTATTCTCTTTGTTCATTTTTATTCAATCGCGAACTGATACCACTGTAGTAGATAAGCTTATATGCTTTAAAATTGCATTCTTTGCTTACCTCTGTACTTTTGCTATAAATTGTGAAGACAAAGATTTTAGATGTCACACGTCAAAATGTCAAATCAAGTTGTGTAGCCGTAGCGCAAACGCGTATGGGAATGTTATTGTGCAGATCATATGATCGGAACGTGTGGCAATGGCAATGCATGTGCGGCTTTTTATATTTTAGCTATGACATGTGTTGAATGAGCTGGAGCTGATGACTGGGACTGGAGTCTAAGCACGCAAACAAACAACAAAATAATTCCTTTGTAATCCAGTTTCTTGTGAATTTTGGTTTCTCCAAGCACCTAATCTAATTAATCTAATTAACTAATCAATCACCAACAGCTGTGTTCTGTAACTAAACTAAATAGATTGAAACTGGAGGTGTCGACAACTCCATATTCCACTCCGTTGTAGAGTTATAAGTTATAAAGTTTAAAACGCGATCACTTGTTGTTGGTAAGCAAGTAATTTTTATTGGAAAAATTTCCTTACACAAGCAAGTTTTTTTGTAGACACCATCATTTTTTTCTGAGAATTTATCCGTATAGTTTACGACTAGAGTTTCCTTGAAATGGCTGTTTGAATAGTAGTCAGTTGCCAGTTTGGTTGTTTTATCACGCTTATTGTTATGCAAGTTACACTTTTTGAATGCCTTTTGGTATAACTATTTTTCTCATTAAAATGTCATTAAATTTGAGTTTGAAGCAGAGCTCAGCTATAGTACGTAATACTTTTGGTATTGTCACTTATCCTAGTAATTTAGTATACATGCGATAACTGAACACTGAACACTTTGTTGTCAAACTTGTTGATTTATGTAGTTTTGGGCTTTATTTCTCCGTAGGAAATCATGACATGCAAACTTGGGGAAAAGTGCTCAGTGATTCTTCTGGACATTGAGGGAACCACAACATCAATTAGTTTCGTGAAGGTGATTTAAATTTTACAGCAGTATTAAAAAATGAAAATGAAAAATATTTCCCAGAGTGTATGTAAATATGTATTCTAAGACAGTTGACGATAAATAAATCGGGGTCACTTTTTTCTTTAGGATGTACTATTTCCATTTGCCCGAAAAGAGATGGAAGGTTTCTTAAATGAAAACTGGACTGATATGGATGTTCAGACTATCATTACAGACATTAAAAAGCAGGTTTGTAGTACAAATTAGATTTTTTAACAGTCATAGAATAAGCCTATCCTTTGCATGCATTTTACATTATATACACATATATAATGTATGCAAAGGATAGGCTTATTCTATGTTTAACAGTTAACTACGGTTGCAATAAATGCCTTTTCTTGGCTTTTAAGTCGGATGAAGACAAACTACAGGGGATGTCGGCACCGCCAATACCTACCGGCTCAGAGAAGACAATTATATTACCAGAGCTATTGAAAAACCTATACTGGCAAATGGATATTGATCGGAAGACTACGGGGCTTAAAGCGTTGCAAGGAAAGATATGGAAAAATGGCTTTGAAAATGGAACCTTAAAGGGACAGTAGGTGTGATATTCGTATATATAAAAATAAAAAGTATGAAACGAAGTAGCAGTATCAATATTCTATTTCGTTCGAAATTATTGATTAATACTACATTATTGCATTACCACAATATAGTGTTTACGAAGACGTCCCAAAAGCCTTCGAGCGGTGGACATCTACAGGAAAGACAATCTACATATACTCCAGTGGAAGTGTGGAGGCTCAAAAACTATTATTTAAGTTTTCTGAAGTTGGAGATCTGACAAAGGTAACTTGTACATTTAAGATAGTAATGAAAATGTAGTTTTATTGTTGCAGTTAAAACAAAAACTATTTTTTTCTGTTTTTATATTTAAGTTTCATTCGGGTAATTTTGACACTACCACCGGACCAAAAGTAGAAGCAGCGAGTTACACTACCATAGCCGAGAAAGTTGGCGTCCCAGCTGGGGATATTCTGTTTTGTACTGATGTAGCAAAAGGTCTGCTTGCCTAAACTTATCATATTAAATTGCTAGATTATTATGATCAAAATTTTAAATATATTTTTCGTTATTAGAAGCATATGCTGCAAAATCTGCTGGAATGCAGGTTGTAGTTACTATTCGTCCAGGAAATAGCCCGCTAACTGAGTCCGAACTTCATGATTTTACAACTGTACTTAACTTTGACAATGTATGACTATCGTATGGATGTGTTTAATTGTACTCTGTTTACACTTTGTACAATAATGGCTTCACGTTCACCGAGAAGCTTACAATGTTTACCTACCAATGGGATTAAATTGCAAAATTGCCCAAATTTTATTACAAATAAAATTATAAAAATGTCAAGTCTGTTTGCTTATAGCTTGCTTATCCTGTATCTTTTTATTGCTGACAATGGCATTGCATAAATTGCATTATGTATAATTATCCTGCAAGAAGCCAAAATGCGACCTAGATATGCATACCTGCCTAGTTGGATTTCCAGCTTTCACCTTTTTCCAAGAAATTGAAGTTATCTATAAGCATAGACGGTAAAAAGCCGGAATTGAACCCAATCGTTTGTTTGGCTTGAATCAGTAATTTTTATAACTATCAGTAAACCCATCTTAGATCGCCAAGGTGCTCATCAGTCAGTAGCAAAAACATTTTACATAACATGCCGCCGCTTCTGTGGTTCTTTGGTTTTGTTATAGACACTTCCATAAATCATAGATGCAGTTTGAGTGAGTCGTCCTGAGTAAGCACACGTGTAAGAAACTACTTTTCAGAGTCGAAAACAATGAGCTAAATTTTACCAGGTGTTATCTTTACATATTAGTTAATTAATAGGCATAATTTTTACTGTATCCACAAACCCAATAAAGGGAAATGCCGTGCCCATTTCTGTCTCGCTTGTCACCAAATATTCTTCGAAACCCTGTGAAGTTAGGAGATGTCCAAAAATATGGAAAGTTATGTCCAGTTTTCTCCAAGATGATGTCTTCGGTGCCCTCTCGGACTGGAAATAATCAAACAGCAGGAAATGGTTTGTTTGTTATGCTCCACGTATGTGTACACAAATTTTAAAATTTACTGTTTAGCTTATTGATTTTTGAATTTTACAGATAAAAGTAGTCAAATTTGTCCATATGAGATCAAAAGTGAAGGCACAAGCAAGTGTCCCTTCATTAATTCCATAATCATTCCATCGCCATCAAAATCATCCTCAGTTCAAGGGAATCCAAAAACGTTGACTTATGATTCGAAAGACATTCCTAAGATGAGTACACTACAAGATAAGTGTACTAGTTCCAGTGGGATTGGCTTTCCATACGAAGACTTTTTCCAGGAAGAAATCACAAAAAAGAAGCAGGACCACTCTTATCGAGTTTTCAAAAAAGTGAATCGACTTGCTTCTGACTTCCCATCTGCTAAGGAGTACAGCTCGGATGAACGTCCAATCACGGTTTGGTGTTCCAACGACTATCTTGGAATGTCTTGTCATTCTGCGGTGAAAGAAGCTGTTCGGTAACTTTGATGCATTTCCCCCGTTTTTATCTTATTGTAACTCATAAAGAGAAAGTCAATAATTTTAGTACGACTAATTAAATTATATATCTACTTAGGTACATGTACTCTTTATCTTAAAATGTATAACTTTAGAATTTCATAGTCCCGTGCTGAAAGTTTATTTTGGCAAATCGAACAGGAAAAGCATTCGGCAACATTGGTGGATACATCACTGGAAGTAAAAATCTTGTGGACATGATAAGAAGTTATGCTGCAGGCTTCATTTTTACAACTTCGCTACCTCCAACAGTGCTTGCAGGCGCGCTAGCTGCTGTGCAGATACTGAAATCTGATGAAGGGAGAGAACTTCGCGAAAGGCATCAGGCTAATGTGAAATACCTGAGGGAAAAGTTAGTCGATGTGGGAATTCCAGTTGAACCAACGCCATCTCACATAATTCCAGTATTCGTAAGTGAACTTATCTGATTTTACAAATATTTGACATTTTTTTTACTTGTGTACCTATATACGTGTTTCCATTTAAAATAGGTGGGCGATCCATCGTTAAGCAGTGAGTTATCGGACACCCTCATAAAGAGGAAAGGTCATTACGTACAGTCGATAAACTATCCGACCGTTCCCCGTGGCCAAGAAAAATTGCGGATTGCAGTAACGCCACATCACAGCCAAGAAATGATGGATGGTTTTGTCACCGACTTGGTGGAAGTTTGGAAGGAAGTCGTAATTAAAAAGAGAACCGTGAAGCAGACGAAAGGAGCGGACCAGTTAATCTGTCGTATCCCACCATTCGTATATTCTTGTGCATAGTTAATTAACAATAAGCTTAATTTAGTTTTTAAACATTTTTGAAAACCATTATAGCTGAGTTATAATAATATAACTTGTGGATAATAAATTGTAAGTCATGCATTATGAATGAATACTCTCCGTAGTAGTATAGTCTACAAAGAACTGGAAACAACCCATTTTTCAACATTTAAAACTTTTCATTATTGTATTGGCACCTTTCAACATTTACTACAAACATGCCAAGTAATTTAAAATCTTTAAAACTTTTATAAGTTGCATCCTAACTACAAGTCATATACCGCAATTTAGTAAAATCAAAGCCATCCCAGAAGCCCATTCGCCTCTGAGGTACCACGGTTAAAGCAGGAGTGTCAGTCAATTCCAGCGAATAGGTTCAATTGGCAAATCCATTTCCGTATATACTAACTTTCCTCCATTCTGCCCCCTCCATGGTACTATTAGATATGTTTGGGGACCATAAGACCCAAGAGACATTGCAGAGAGACAAAAGAGTTGGGAATGATTGACAGTTTCAAATTTGACTTTTTTTCTTTTGGCCATTTGAAGGCTCTCTAAGCAGGCATGCTTAAGTTACCCCATATGGAGAAGAAACTAATGGAACTGCAAATTTCTCACATTTTCAATGTATATGCTAATTTAAAGCAAACAATAATTAAAAATAGTTAATGAAAAGAACGCTAATTTGTATATCAATGAAAAGTTCGTTCATGCTTTCTCCAAATATCATTTCAGTCGTGGTTCATTTTTGCATTAAAGTGCTTCTCCTGTTTTCTTTTCCGTTTTCCATTGGCGGCAAATATGTATCACTTTCCGTATCTGACAAGTTTTCTTAAAAAGAATGAGAAATGTCGCGGCTTTTTCCAAAATTCATTCAAGTGGGGTTCATCAACAGTCACTGTTGCGGATGGACTTAGAAAAGCGGAGGAAAAACAAGTGGGTGAAAGTGAAGATAATTTTCGCAACATAAAATGCATTTCAACAAGGGATGCAGAGGAGAGCACAGTGCAAAAGTTGACTCACTGGAAAAAGGCAGTTTATCTGCGATTTGAAGCTGAGCGGGTTAAATCCGAAGGAGACGGCTTTCACTCTCCATTTGGCAAAGTAAAGGGGAAAGAAAGGGGAAGCAACAGTTCTCCAGTTAGAAACTACTTTGGTAATACTATAATTAATTAAAAGCTAATAGCATTTTAAATTTAAAATGAATGCCGTACAAAATTCACGATTTTAATAAAACAGATTTAAGTAGCTTGTGCTTGTCCACAACTATCGCTGTAAATGAAGACGCGTTCTCTAAAATCTGCAGATTGTGTGATAAGACATTTCCAAGTCGTGCATTACTCAATGAGCACAAGTCAAGAGTCCATTTTCCTTCCCAGGGCAGTAAAAAGGAGTTCTGCTATGTGCCGTACTTTTATGAACCGAAAAGATTTGAGAAGGGAAAGAGACAAGATGGTCAGTTAGAATGCACACTTTGCAAAAATCTGTTTACTGGACTTGATGCAAACGTCGAAATATATTTGGAAGGTACTTAACGGTACTTAACTAAACTTACTTAAAGTTTTAGAGAAGATATTTTATTTTTTACTTGTTTAGATCTGAAAAATAAAGTCAAGGAAAGAGAAACGCCTTCAAAAGGAAAAGGTAGACCAAAGTGCAAAAGTATGGCAAGACGAGTTTGTGAATTGTGCTCTAAAATTTTGAGCAATCGAAAGGGCCTTGAGAGACACATGCTGATTCACACAGGTAGAGTCTCTTTCTGAAGTTTAATCCAAGAATTTTACAGTATTAAGTTACCCCATGATGACTTATCATAATGACGTTTTGCAGGTGAAAAACCTTTCCCTTGTGATGTCTGCGGAAAACCATTTCGCCGTAAAGACAACTGCGTTCGACATAAGAAAACCGCTCATTTGTTTAAGAAGCCGAGAAAGCCGAGGCGTCGACGCTGCCAGATCATAGGTGCAGCCCGTTCAAATGCTACTCGTTAATTAATGGTCTAACAAAGACATTGAATTCTCTAAAACTTTTCGTTTTCATGTACTACAACAATTAACAATTCAAGTTTTTCAATATGCACACTATAATATACATGTAGTAATCAATTATTAATAGCCAGTGATAGTGTAGGTAAATGTTACGTAGTTTAATTTTGGCGATTGTAATAAAGTGTAATCAAACGGAGCTGTATCACCAATAATAATTTTGAACTAATCCGATTTACTCATATAGAGAAGTATGAATGACTTACATAAAAATAAAATAGATCCATTAAACTGAAAGGGAACACATTCGGTAATCATCATATTCATCCCTATACCCATATCCATACACAGTACAAGTTTTTTATTTAAGCTATTTAACTAACTTAAAATAATATGGTAGCTATACTTCGGGATCTGGACTAATTTTTGTACATATGAAACTGGACGGTTGGACACATTTGCTTGCCTACACTGTTAAAGGAAATTCTGGCTCATCCTTCACATCGTAGGTCCTCTGATGCTGGAGCCTAACACGGGACAGCACCAACCCAAACATTTCAAAAAAGGGTCCAATAGTTCCTTTTAGAACAAGTTCTATAACTGTTCTGGTGAACCAAGCTATAAGATGAAGGAGCTTGATGAACGGCCTTGCAAACCAAATTTGCTAAAACAATAATTTAAAATTACAAGGGAATAGCTTGGAATTGGGATTATTTTGAATAGAAAAAGCTGCTTCTAAATTACTTCTGATTCTTACCAAAAACGCAAGAATTGCAAATGCTGTGGCAATCACGATGGAAAACACCGGAGCAAGAATCACCGTGAGCAGACGGTATGTCGCCGCTTGGAATAAAGACAAAGCAGATATTAGACAAGTTCCAAACCCACTCGGGTGACTTGAGATTTTCCGGCTCTCCAATTACACTAGTCCACTCGACCTAATCAAAAATGAATAATATTGACCTAATTGAATTAGTAGGCCATAACTTCTGACATTACTGCGTGCAACCCCAAAAATTTTTTACATTTTCATTATCTTACCTGAACGTGATTATTGACATGAAGAGGATCCCTAGGAAGTGCAGAAGAGTTGTTGCTGCGCTACTCCCCCCACCTTTCCGATTTGATTGATGACCATTTTGTTTGTACTTCTCCTGTCGGATGACATGATAATTGACGATGAGCAGTCAGGAGTCAGGACTTTGCTGAATTAGCAATACATATACCGAAAAGGGAGGATAAATCGATTAATATGTATCCAACCCTTTCTTCCCGGTTCACTAACTTCTCTCTCAAAGTGAGCAGCTTTCTGTTTAGCATCAGCAAGTAAATTTTCTTCCCCTACCCAACCAAATCTAAAGTTACACTGGCAGTGATTCCAGAACTGACTCGACTAGGTATTCCTATAGGTGAGGATGGGAACTGGGCTAGTTTTCCACATGAAATATTTCACTTTTCCCACACAAAAAGGTGAGCAGAATTGTTCAGCTTTTATTTGTCATACTGATAATGGCATAGCGTGATTTCCTTCATTCCAAGAAGACAAGGAAATCTCCTGGAAAGTAATGAAAAGAGGAACACGGCAAGACACACGGCGTATCATTTTTATGATGACTGTTATGATAGATCTTTACTCGCACGTACCAGGTCGCGAGGTGACACAAGTACAGAGAAAAAATGAAGAAAAGAAAAAAGAAACGCGGAGACTCCAATATTACTTCTATTTTTTGGGTTTTGGCTTCCGCTGCTCAAGTCAGCTCCATGAGTACTTGGAGAAGGGTAACACGCATTTCTATCGTCACAATATTTGGGTAATGTATTCGTATTAAAAAATTCATAAACATCACCCAATCTCATATCAAATCAAGACAAGGCCACAGGAAGAATGCTCATAAGAGAAGAGTTCCGGTGGAGGAAAAGTGTCCTGCTACTTTTCTGAGTGAGTAACTCCCCAGGAGTTTTCGTAGCAATTTTTTTTCTTCGTATGCTTTATTTGTGCTGCTTGTTCAGTTTTTTTTGGCATTGCGAAAAATTTTCTGATTGACAAGTCTCTCGATACTAAAAATACTAAAAATCGCATTTGAGCAATGAGATCATGAAACCAACAGGGAATCATTCTTAGATTGATAGGCAAATTGCAATTGAGTTAGCTGCATACCCACGATTCAATATTTTCCATCTGCCAGGTATTCCAAGTACTTGGAAATGGACGACACGCGACTATGACTGACCCGTGTTTATTTGCTAAATTGACTGAAACGTTGCATGTCTGGTTTGGTACGACTCAATTTTCCACCTTGAAAAACTTTTAACTTTCTCTATCTGATAAGTGATAATAGATCAAACTGGTTAGTGCGTTCAGTTCTATGTTCTATACAGATGCTAATTATACAAAATATCTATACATTGAAATACATTCAGTTCACAAGTAGTAGTAGCCATTTCTTTATTACATTATTAAACTGTTAATACTTTTCTTTGCTTCGTATTTACACCACATTTAGGCGTGTTAAATTATGTATTAAATTAAAAATGAGTTCGATGTGATTTTATTAGCTCTCTTTTCTCCAGGCGCGTGCCAATTTGCAACTGCTGCTGGTAATCAGTATGGATCCCGTTTAAATAGGTTTGCGACTGCGACCGGTCTATGAATGTCTCCTTTTAACATCTGAATATAAAAAAATAGCGACAATAACCAAAAATTTTCGACGAGAACTGCTGTACTTTAATTTTGTACTATGTCATAATAAAAATTTTAATTATTAATACCCGGTAGTGGGACACAGCGCAGAAAAATCCATACAGCCAGATACAGCACCAGACGAGAACCAAAATTGCGGGAATCATGACACCCATCACTCCACCTCCAATAATTCCCATAATTAACTGGAAGAGGAAGCTAATGAACACAAACGGGATTAGCATGCTAGTGAGAGAGATCCATGGAATCATGTGCTTGAACTGCTCCTTCTTCACTCCCATTATCATCAGCACACAAAGAATGACGTAGATCACGATAAAGATCAGCGTGAAAATGTTGCCCCACCAGAGTACTGCCCAAATACGCGAACGTGAACAATCAGCTTTTGTTAAATTTTAAACGAAAAATTTGAACTTGGGGAAAGGTAATGAAGTTTTTAGAGTGAAAATTAAAAACAATACTTTTTAGTGAAAAGTCCACCACTTCCTCCGAAATTCCTGTACTGTTGTAGTGATGATGGACGGCGGCAGAGAAAGGTTCCCAGTAGGCTAGGCCCAGTACGATGAAAATGAATGTGGTTATGCACGCAGCCTAAAAAATGCGTAAAAATGTCATAAAATTGAATTTATATCGTGGAATCCGTTTATCAATTATCGATGCAAATGAATTTTAATTAATCATAAGGACTCTTACAATGCTATGCCACCGCCGTTAAGACAGTACCTTTGGCTGTGTCCAGGCAGCCGCAGCACGTCACCATTTGAAGACAGTTACCCATGTTGAAACAATTTTATTTCCGTTTTCTCCGGTTTTGGCTTCAACTCAGTTTTTATCAATGACTAGAAATAAATTTTTTGGCACAAATTTCTATACTACCCGCCTTCTCTTTCTATTCCTTTTCCAGTAAACTTCAGCTAACTGAAAAATTTTAACAAATTTTTCAAATTAAACCCAGCTAAAGCCACAGGTGTACGGTGCACGGATAATATTTGGTAGTAAATTCTGCAGACCTCACACACTCACTTTTTTTTCGCCCCTCTCGCTCCTCAGCAAAAATTCATGCAAACATTGATCACTGAAGAGCACGAGTGAAGCCCTGTTGACTGCAAAGCTTTTCCTTCAGGTATGAGTGACGTTAAATGCTAAAAAATGATAAAAGTTGCAGTCGATAAACAATGATGACGAATGGGGATGACCATTTATGAACTAGTCAATGCCATGCAGAGATACTGTTGGTGTGTGCCATTTGCCATAAGCCTCTATCGTCTCATACTGCTTATATCATTATATGCACCCTCATTTTTGCAGCTCTCGGCTCGTAAGACTTCGCTTCTCGTTTGCATTTTAACTTTGCACATCATTCTATTTTAGCCTTCTTCATTCAAAAGTACGGAGATAAAAGAAGCTTCTAATTCTAAGAGAAAAATCTGCATCGTATCTTCAATCTTCGCATCAGCGTCAGCGTCATCATCATCATCATCGGCACTCGTCGTTGTTTTTTTCTTGAGAGAAACTGACATGAGTGGAGGAAGGAATAATATTGCGAATGGATCCAAAAAGATCCCTTTTGCTTTTTTCGAATTAAATGAAAATCCGTACATCACCTCGCCGAAATGTAGGTCACCCACACACTCCAACTTGAGCAGAGTGTCATGAATGGGAGTACAGCGCCGAAAGATCAGTATGCACACGCACACACACCTTCCCTTCCCACACTCAGTTTTTGTGTCCTTACATGATACAGTTTATGCAGAGAAGAAATTTGATAGAGGAATAATAAAAAATATATATATTTAACAGTGGCTTAGTTTATTATGTAATAAACTCGTATGCGTTATTGACTGAAGCCAATAGGAGAAGCCATGTGCGTGATTAGTGCGATTTCATTATCACTGTGGAGGGCTGCTTTACGTAAAACTACGCGGATGTGTTAGTGAAAAAAAGGTAGGCATTTAATGGTAATGCGATTTAAAGATGGGCTACGTTTTATGTTCTTTGCATGTGTACATTTGTAAGATGACTGCTCTCGATTTTCACGCTTTTGGTGGAATATGCGACAAGATGCTGCAAATCCTGAGATTTTAGTGCTAAGGACGAAATGTAACCAAAACCATACATACATAAAATTACGTAAAGCTGTGTAGTGGCTTTTGGCATGTTTAAGCTGTTGTAGGGTTGTATTCTTCTTATGACCGATGACGAAGAGAAGAGAAATATTTTGAGTGTGGAGTTTGCTTTTACTTTTTAGTGCTAGAAAACTTCCTAGAGCCATGTATCAGCGTATCGTGTATTTGTTTTGCTGATTTTGCAAGTTTTGCGGAGGCTGAAATTTTGGCAATGTGCCTTTGAAATACCATACATACATAAAATTACGTAAAGCTGTGTAGTGGCTTTTGGCATGTTTAAGCTGTTGTAGGGTTGTATTCTTCTTATGACCGATGACGAAGAGAAATATTCGAGTGTGGAGTTTGCTTTTACTTTTTACTGCTAGAAAACTTCCTAGAGTCATGTATCAGCGTATCGTGTATTTGTTTTGCTGATTTTGCAAGTTTTGCGGAGGCTGAAATTTTGGCAATGTGCCTTTGAAAATTCTGAGAAAAAGTGATGCATCTTTCTAGCACGGCCACGGACTGGTTAGTTCCATTTCAAGTTATTATGGAAGTGGAAAATGTTGGTCATTGTCGGATTTTTCTACTGAATTATTTTCTGGTAGCCTAATCGAGTGCTGTAAAATTTAGATAAATCATTATTGCAAAATTTGAAGCTGAGATTATACCTAATTTTTGAGGTGGAATTATTTAAACTGGATTTCTCCGTATGCTGCGTACTCTTATGATCTGATCCAGTATTTAACAAAATACGAACCTGCATTTCCCTTTATGTCATAAAGTCGAAAAATTATTCATCTAAACAATGACATGTCTTAATGTATTATTTTTCATTTTTGCATAATGTGACCTTTTTATTCTTCGAAAGTTTCTATTGCATTGTATTATAGTAAAATAGCAAACAGATATTTCATGACGTGAAGATGTTTTCTGCTGTCAAAATATTTTCCCTGCAACTAGACAGTGAGCTCTTGAAATTAATATAAAGCGACTATGAAGATAATGTCTTTGTAAGTAGATCAAATACATAATGGAAAGGAGCGCTTTCTTTCTCCTTTGCGTAAACGTACACGTACGTACTTGTAAAATACCTAGCCCATAACCTTGAAATCGTCCATAATGTAAAACACCAAAAATATATCGAGTTAAACTCGACGGGACTTTTGGATGTATCACCAATTTATGTACAGATTGGCTACTATTTATTTCGATAGTTATAAAAATGCAGATTGAAATCATATCGTTTTTCATGCATGTAATCTTTTTGCATGTTAACAAAGCACAAGCAGTAGCAGCAATCAAGGAGAACTCTATCGGAATGAGCACAGAAATGAAAAGCATCCTCCAGAGCTTCGTTTCCTGCCATTTCCAACTTCTGCTTATGGCTGAGAAGACGCAAAAAGTGGAAACAGAGCTAACCACTAGAGATCTCATTATCCTAGAATTTGAAAGGAACTTGCCACCGGAAAGCTTTACACATTCTTCAGCAATTATTTCCACTGAAGCAGATATAACGCATCTTGATCATGCGAAACATATCAAATCATCAAAGTTTATGTCCTGCAACATTCATCTTTTTGTGGGATATGGTGACATTAACTTGTCTCCAAATGATTATTTCAATGATTTTAGAAATTTCGTCAATTTAAGTATGAAAAGTAAGGAATGGCCGCATCATACATTTTTTCTGATGGAAAGCACATCAAGTGACCCTCACCCTCCTGGAAATATGCAATTGCTGGATACTATAAGGGAGGACTTTTATCCTAGGACATTTTTCAGATCCAGGGCCCGAGGAGTCATCTTAGAAATAATAAATTTATCTAGGATAACACTAATCTGCACACCATGCGGGGAATATGGAAAATCCTCCCTTATCAAGCTACCCCGTTCCGACATAGATTTGATTCATTTCAACTATAAACTCCATTCCAAATATTTTCCGGAGTACGCTGCAGAGGTATACCGCTCTTTAAGAAACTATTTTAAACCAACTCCAGACTGTGACATCCTTGCTAAAAGCTATCCAAATCAAGTTAACCGAGAAAGGTTCAAAGTCTGTGCTGTCCATGCAATGAGCTCTTCAGCAACAGGGGCCAACTATACGCATCATAGAAGAAGGAAATCCTACCGGTGGATATTTCCGAGCTTTTACATTTCTAGCGTGACAATACACGTAACTACGAGTTTGAGATATGCAGACTGGATCCCATTTGGAGTTACCACCAGCATGTTTTCCTTCACCACAGTCACTTTCGAATCCAAACCGAATATGACATTTCTAACGAAGCCTTTTGCAGCGGAAATATGGGTTTTATTTGGGATTTGTGCAGGAGCACTTATAGTCATTGAACTGGCTTCCCACTCAGTGGAAATCGAAACGGATATGCCACAGTTCAAAAGAACCCTAATACTGGTACTGACGAGCATGCTTGATCAACCCTTCTCTTTCAATACTCATCGTCATCGGCTAAACCGGAAATTATGGGTTCCTTGGTTGCTACTGCTAATTGTTTTAGTAAACTCGTATAAAGGCATGATTTTCTCTTTTATTGCTAAGGGAGTAGCTATAGTGTGGCCTACAAATTTGAAAGAGCTAGTTGAGAATGTAGAGGTTTTGGTGCCTACAGATGGCACGCTTTCGAATGCTTCTGTGCCGTTGATTTGGGCCACGCTGATGGATTCCAAAAGTGA
>JAHZND010000676.1:0-13960 GCA_027744115.1 Acrocyrtus sp. NNG-2020 | reverse complement strand
GAGCACATCTAACAAGCACACATATTTGAAATGTACATGGAATTACATAATCCAATAATTTTTAAACATGCATTACAAATTCTGAACCAATTTCACGAAAAGACATTTTCAAACATTTTTAAATTGTTTTCCAAGCTGGGATTGTTCATAGCAGACATATAAATTACTTACATCTAAAATGTATATTTTTAAAAAGCTTATATCTTATCTACTGGAACATTTTTATTTTGTAAATTACAAACACAAGTAGGAACATGATTATTTCATCAACAACATTAATCTTAAATAATTAATAACTTTGCAAATTTTCTAGCCAACTACACGGCTGTTACACTTTTCAGAATAAAAATACAAATCAGCATTATCAACCACACCAAAAAATAATACTTTCACTTCGGTAATTTACACTGACTGCATGAGATGCGCAGCAATTATTATTATATTTATTACAGCTACTATATACATGGTATAAGTTGGTGATAAAAAGATTACATTTTTGGGCATTGGGTGCGTAAATCTATAGACAAACATGTTTTGTGTGAAATCAACTGTACCAACAGCACTAAACATTTACCCTTATTTCCTTAGAAAAAGGAAGATAATTTTTTTTTGGTCAAGAGAAAATTGCTTAATGGAATGGAACTGGATTACAAAGATTACTCTTGTCCTTTTTTCTTCTTTCTCTCTATACTTTACATCAATATTAGTTTTATACAGATAAACATATACATACCCTAAAAAGTACTTATGTGATGTATGTGTAGTAAGTATGTATACATTAATAGGAAAAAAACTGAGAGTAACTAAAACCAACAGTTTATTTTTTTTATATCCCCTTTTATCCTTGTATCTTTTAAGGGAAACAAGTCAAACAAAAAAATCCCTTTTTCTTTCCATTTTTTTTTTGTCCCAACGAGAGAGGAGAGCAGATGAGACCGAGCGTGTAGTAGGGAGAAAAAAAGTTGTGTGGAGTAATGGATCATATCATCTCGCCTCGCACAATATCGGTATTTATTTTTGGGTGTACTGAGATTGGGACAGAAGAGACTGATGTGATGGTCAAAGTGAGAAGGGGCAACACCGGGACTTCGTTATAGAGATTTATGGAGATTTTTTTGTGTATTTTCTTGCTCTGCTTTTGCGGTGGGTATAGAGAGGGAAGACGAGGAGATTGGAATGAGAATGACAGACCGGCTGAAAATGCGTAAAGGTTTGGAAACCACAATTAGGACAGAACTTCATCCCTGAGAGAATCCGGTGATCCTATGGGAGACGGGCTTTTGTTACTACTTAAGCTGCCGACACTACCACTCCCTCCTCCACCTCCGCTTAGATGATGTGATCGACTCGCTGAATTATTTATTGGAATGGTGTACGGGGAATAACGATGAAGCCCGCTTAATGGACTACTTGAGGTTGGTCCTCCACCGCTGCTACAATTAACCGGATAAATTGGTCTGGGAAGCCGAGGTAGTGTTGTTTCGGTGGAAGTGCCACCTCCATTATTTCCTGGTGGGGCATTACAACTCCCATTTGACAATGGCCTTCCCGGAGGAATTCCACCAACGGGTCCATTAGAATGATGAAGACTTGGCAAATGATTTGGTGAAGTGGCAGCAGAAGATGAAGATGTCGAGACTGCCGCAGCCATCGCGGCAGCAAGCTGGGCATGATGTGCGAGGAGTGTTGGTGCAAGTGGAGCCAGCCCATGCAAACTTGCCCACTGAGTCCAAAGCTGAATTGGAAGGGGCAGTTGTGGCGGTGGTCCTCCTGGTGAACTTCCACCTCCTCCTGTCATACTTCCCCCACTTCCTGCTCCAGGAAGTGTCATATTTCCTCCTCCCCTACTTCCAGGACTATGTGCACCTGGACTGGTGGTGGCGTTTGCGGCGGCCATTGCGTAAAGCTGTGATAAACTTCCATTTAAATTTAATGCTGCCGCTGCAAACGTTGGCGTTCCGGGTGGACTGCCGGCAGGGACAGGTCCAAAATGAGGGAATCCAGAAGCCCCATGCATCCCCATGCTACTTAAGTGGTTCATTGTGCTCGCAAGATGCGGACTTAAAGGGTGAGGACTGACTGGACCGGCAGTTGGGAATGGTTGTGCGTAGACCAAGCAGCTGAATTCTCGCCTGAAGAAGTGCTTTCTCCTCCATTGTCAGAGTGGACGACGCCATCTCTAAGTCGAACGAGCGGAGACCAGGCGGCCGCATGTGTTGATCTACCAGCATCGACTCCATTGTCTCTCTGTAGTTGAAATAAAATTGTTCATCACTGTGAACTATTAGTTTTTATTTTTAATGTAATCTATTACTTTCGCGTTTTGAACCTGGAGCTGTGCTACAATTTAACATCCCATAGATTATAGAATCTCTGTACGTGTCTCCCCATCATATCATTACCACTTTCCTCCACTACTTTTTTTTTATTTGTTGAAGGCTCGTAAATTATCGACTAAATCTTTATTTGCTTATTCACTAAATAAATAATTGTTTTTATCCAGCTGGCAAGCTGACTTTTGTACGAGGAGAGAGCAACATTTTTACAACTATTTATTAGAATCGGCGGCGCCGTGCTATCATCTAATTTATGTGTGTAGTTATGCCGTATGTGTAACAACTATCAGCGCAATAAAAAATCATTTTGACTGCATTACACGTTCATTTTCTTTCCGGAATTGGACTGAGAAATCGTTTTATTCTGGTGTGGGCCAACTTTTGGCCACGCACGCAACTTTTTCGTTTGCATATCCTCTCCCATGAAAATTAAAAACTTTTTTTTTAAAATGACCGTGCGCGTATTTAGGCTTCATTACTAGAACACTGTAAGCATTTTTTTACTCCTTCCTTTGAACAAAAAAGGGCCGCTGATATGTGCTTGAAAATGTAGTGGGAGAATATATATTTTTTTAATATTCGACCTGAATTAATTCTCCAATTTTGAGTTATTATTAGCCTGAAAACTGTCGCCGCCGGAACAGTTTCATATCTCCCTTTTATATATGACTGGGCAGTTAAGGAAATCCGGCTATGAGCGTCAACGGTCCTGCACCGGCGGAACGTGGTCTGACCCTCACCACATAAAAAAGCGGAGAGGTTGATTTTTACAGAAAAAAGGACTGGTTTTTTGGTAGTACCTGTTCCATAAAAAGCGTTAATAGAAGTACACAGAAATCTGCCCTCTTCCCTTAAAAAAAATCCAAGTCAACTCTGCATCGGGCATTATAGTCCTATAGCCCATTTTCACTCATTCAACCATTAAGTAGACAAATTGTAATTAACAGCAATAAACAAATTATCCAAAAACACGTTTTATTACATCAGTCATGGTATGGTATTTTAGCGTTCCGTTACTGTTCCTTTAAGTGAGCGCTACAGCATTTTCACTCAGCCCTCTCCATTTTTTAGTATTGAAAGAAAAAATTGAAGAAAAAATGGATTTTTAAAGGAACTTGAACTGCACTCTTCATTATAATAAGTGGATTCTGTATATTTAATTACAGCAGAGTATTTTCCCTTTGGTACGCCTATTAAGTATGCAATGCACACGTCTCTGTCGTGGCATTTCTAGAAGAGGAGATTTAGCAGGAGTAGACAAGTAGCCAGCCATGTTAGCTGTCAGTAGTCGTAGTATTTTTCGCAGTCTTTTCAAGAGTAGAAGAAGAAGAAAAAGTTGCTCCTACGCTCTCACAAAAATTTTTTTTTCCAATCCGCTCAGCTCGCAAAATCCTGCCTCCCTACAGCAGCCAAAAAGTTATATCTTGTTGAAGAGTACGAAATTCAGGGAGCTTTGTATCTCATTTTCAATGCATCTTTTGATGATGTGATGAAGTTAAAAAGCAATGAGCGTAGCGTGATTTGATTGCAACGTGGACAACAATGAGAGACGAGCATTTTTTCATTAACTTTTCTTACCTCTGATGGAGTGACTAGCTCACGATTGCAAAAATATATATTTTTTTTTAAAAAGAAGTTTTCTCCCCTTCAGATACTCTTCTTGTTTGCTGGTGGTAAGAGATTATGCTCTTCTTGAGTGAGTGATGTGCCACCACCACAAGACAACTCAAGAAAAAACAATTTTTGCTTTCTTCAGTGCCTGCCTTCTTTCATGGGAGAGAGACAATGCATCGTGTGTGCAAGTTCACAACTTGAGATTGGGATTTTTTTTCAACATGTATTTTACCTATAAAAAGGGCGATTATAAGGTAAATACTCTTAGGGTTATTCACAGTNGAGAGACAATGCATCGTGTGTGCAAGTTCACAACTTGAGATTGGGATTTTTTTTCAACATGTATTTTACCTATAAAAAGGGCGATTATAAGGTAAATACTCTTAGGGTTATTCACAGTATGTCACTCAAAATTAACATTTCAGACCTTGCCAAAACAACAAAACACTTATTCTCCTGCTCACCCATAAAACATTTTTTATGTATCATTAAAGTAATATGTGTAATACAATGAATAATGGGGAGTAAGAGCTGCAACCCATTTTAAAATATGTGAGGCTGATCATGTAGGTAAACGCTCTTTAAAATATATTTTTTTGCTGCATAAAGATATCTTTGGAAAAAATTGCAGAGAAAAGCTTAGCTAAAATATGACGATGTAATAGGTAGCCACACAAGCGTCAGCAAGTAGGTAGCATACATTAATTTTTTTTGTTAGCTTGCTTCTTCTTCTTCTTCGCCTTGCCGGTATTAACTATTATTTTTTTCTTTATGTGTCTTTCCCCTACAAGTTCTCTCTATATCTAGATCTAGTGGAAACTCTAGATTAGGAAAATTACACATATCATCATTATTAACTTGCATATGATAATCGTTTCTTGTCTTCTTATTCATCATCTTCATCATTTTTTTCCCTTTGCTGTCTGCCCCTTCCTGACATGAGCATATGAGCAGCAGCAGAGTTTACACTCGTAATAGATAATAATAGTCGCATAAACGAAGAAGCCAGAGAAGGATGAAGGAGATCAGGAAGACTTCACACTAAACAGAAGAAAAAATTATAGCAGATGCGTGACAAAAGTCTATAGCACACAGTGTAGCAATTTTTTACAAATATCCCTTTTCCTGGAGTATAAAAAAGGCGAGAAAGCATTTTTTTTCTCTGTACGAAAACTCGCTTTATGATATGAAAGTGGAACCATTTTAAGCTTTAAATGCGGAGAACTACTAGTAGCAATATAAGTTTTCAGCATTATCATATTATTATTAGTTTATTATGGTTAAACTACGCACAGAAAGGCGATTATGCTGATTTTTGACGAACCTCCTGTCCTGTCTAGTTTACATATCCGTCAAAAAATGTTCCCATCCGAGCACCTCTCACACTACAAAACTGCTAAGCTAAAAAAATCTATCTGCGAGATTACCACAAAAAAATAAGAAGGATGAACATCAAATCAACACGAAGAAGTAGTCAAACTACCCGTCATCATTATTATTACCACGATTTCGTGGCCACACTACTCTTCTGCTGCCTTTTAGTTTGTATCTTCATGGACACTTTTTGGGTTTATTATCATTATCGCTAATGCTGATTTTTCTTGTTTGGTGCTCCTGTTGAAGCTCACACAGCGAGCTGCCCCCTTGAACCTAATGTCCTTAGAGGATCTCTCTTCAAGAAATCGTTTTTATTGGGCATCTGGTCAGGTTTCAAATTTCTTGCTAAGGAAATCGTTATCATTTCTATCAAGTGGACAATGCAAATGTCTTCGGGATACCCTTAATGAGTCTCACATGTACCGTACTGTCAAGAGATGCCTCCATTTTCAAGTGTCTTAACATATTGGGGCGATGTAAGATTACTCGGTTTTGCTCTGCTCTTGTATTGTACAGCTTTTGAGAGAATCCAGGCGACTAAAAGCGCTGGCATGGCTAGTGATTAATATAGAGGAGTAGCCAAAAGGTGTTCCCCTTTCGTAGTAAAAGATAGTTTTGCCTAATAAAGGCGGACTATTAGGGGAATTTTTTTTGTTACAGAAAATGATTTTCGCTGATCTAACCTGTGTGGTATGCAAATTAACATGAGGAGATGAAAATAATGCCGAAGAAACTCCTCATAATTATATGTGCTCACTACATCAACATCTACTTTGCCTGGCCAGATAATTACAGGATGAAAGTTGCTCTCTCTAAGTTTTTCGCGGCCGAATCATCAGCCAGCATACCATAATAAATAGGATCAATAACTAGCTAGAAAAAATGGAGCAGTACAGTGAGTGCAGCACACATTATACAATATTCAATGATCTGATCCTAATCTTATATTCAGCAAACACTTCAAACAATAAGGTATTCGCCATACCATCAGAAACGGCAGCAATAATAATGATAATAATAACACCCAACGCTATGGAGAGCGGTCCCTTTTTATTCTCCCAAACTCAAATTAAATAGCTATAATAAAGGTAATTCTCATGATGGCATGGATGAACTGTGAGAGCATTTTGATAAAATGGTAATAAGCTGGCTTCTTGCCGCAAACATAAACACTTTGCCCTTTGGCTGTACTAATTTAATCGAAAAAAGTTAGAACGGAAAACCCTCCAAAAAAATTCGAGAATAATTCTTTTTAAAATGTATCTAGGTAGGTGATGCGTCAAATAGGTATGGGTATATTGCGAATAATATATTTTACTGTAATCAAGGGCCGGTGCGGTGGCATTATTCTAATTTTCTCACAGAGCTACCTACATAAAATATTCGAATATATTTTTATTACCTACGTCTGCATTTTTAATTCCAGGGTGGAAGTGCGTGGTCTAATCATAAATGTGTTCATTAAGCTGACATTTCTAATCTTCTGAATTACAACGAAGGTGCTCATTTTTACCTTGTAGTAAATCCTTTGCATTTCTACCTTTCCCTGCAAATAACCATTTGCATACATCTGAACTATTAATTAGAGCATTGATTAACCAAAGCGTTATTAAAGTGTCAGAAGAAATCGACTTTTGATCAGTTTCGTCCATGTTGAAATTTTTGGTCTGTCAGCAGTTATCAGAAATTATTTCAACAGATGCATTCAGCGCAATTTCGATTAGCTAGAAAACCTACAATTATTTTGTCTTTGACTGCTTCTTTTGATTATAGTCCTGTTAATAATTATTAAATATTTTATATGCAGTTGGCATTAGGCAATCAGCAATTTTAATGGACATTCGAAATCAAACGAATATTATTTCAAATTATTTGGGTAACCGAGTAAGTGCAATCAAATGTACGCAATAAATGTCAAAAAAATATTTTCCCAATATACCTACTCCAATGGCACCATGACCGAGTTAGTATGGAACAAAACAAAAAGAAAATCAAATTGTCTGCTCGATGGACACAAAGATAGCGATAATAACCGAACAAGCTAAGGGGTTGGAACAATACCGACGTTAAATGTTAACTTGTATTTAATTAGAGCTGAAATGAAGCCGGCTCGTCTGTCGGCTCGAATCATTATTACTGACAGGCTAAATTCATCTCTCCCTTTTTTATTTACGTTATCTCCACCAGTAATATATGCTTCTTTCCTTCCTACTTTCAAAAAATACAATTTCTCTACTCCGCCACACTGCAACATCCATGCTAATGACCCGTATACGCTATAATATTATGCACCGACTCCATATCCAATTCTCTTCCTTCTCTTCTTCCATTTCACCTCTTCTCTTATAAGAATTTCGTTAAAAACTATTTTTTTCTTTGATTGTTTTAGAACCGTGCGGCCTTTCTTCATCTTTATCCCTCCCGATCTCCATGTGCTGAGACGTGAAGAATAACAAAAATAATTGTAATGGAAAGGAAACACGATGCTGCGATGATGTTACTTGTCTAGGAACAAGCGAACTGCGGACTACTTCATTCTTTACTGTCCCTCAGGGACAAGAAAAAATATTCAAGTGCTGTGTGCTCCTCCACTCTATACTTAAGTATGCCACATCGCAGAAAAAAAACTGTTATAAATACTTTACATAACATTGTAAAAAATATATATTCCCTCTTCTCTGGAGTACTTCTTCTGCCCAAAAAAAACTACGGAACGTCTTTTAAAAAAAGAAAAGGGTTACCAATTTATTTCCATCCACACTCATTCTCTCTAGCTATTTTTTTCTGAAGGGTTCATGAAACCAACTCAACGGCATGAGTAATTCTAATGCTCATGTCTTGCACTTTATTTTCCTTGTGAGACAACCTTTTAAATCCATGTTATGTTTATGTCTGTGAAGGTGGAACGGACAGAGGATGATCCGTCGGTTGTGTGGCATTTTTTACCCTTTTTAATTTAATACATACATTGTCTATTAGTAAGTGTAGGGCTGAGCTGGAAAAAAAAGAACAAAAAAATACATATATCCTCCTCCATCACTGTGAGCCACACAACATGAAAATAAGTTTTTAAGTGTTCCTAATACGTATTCATAAAAAACGTGAAGAATATCATTATGATTATTATTATGCATGTAGACTGCTCTCAGTAAATGTAGTTCAGAACATTTTCGTCCAGAAAAGAAAGAGATAATAAGAGTGAACGTAACTAATAGATTCTCATCTCTGACCGACACTTTTAGCTGCCACTAGAAAAAAAGTTACTCTGCAAAGTGCATATTAAATCTGGCAAAGAAAAAAAGCGGCGGTGACGACGATAATGATGAGAGAGAATGGGAAGCCGACCGCCCGCATTTCTCTTTTAACTTTGTAAACAGTAAGCACTTATCGCACAGAGGAGAAAATCAAATCATTATAATAAAACTAATCGCACGTTGGTTACTACCACAAGAGGGGAAATTACATGCACTCTCTACGCTCTAGCATAATGACACGTTTTCGGCAGCACTCGTTTAATCGATGCGTTGTTTTATCCGTTCACATCTTGTCATTTTTGATGAGCGCAGTCCTTTATTAAAAGTTACTGTTTGAGCCCATCTAAACACTTTAAAGACAATTCCGACAGAAAACTGATTCGAATCGGGGCAAATGCAAACACAGAAATTGTGGCAAATTAGATATACTCGTAAAAAAGCGGCTTATCGGTCACATTCACCTAATATCAAAACCGTTATTTCGTGTCAGATCACAGTATTCGTCTGCTCAATAATACTCCTAGTTTGCAGTAATAAGTAGGAAAGAGTGTAACTATTTAGCTGCAGAAATGAGAAACTGCCATTTATGAATCTTTTTTCTAAAAAAACGAGGAGTTTACATTCGCCAGCGTTATTTATGAGCGTAATGCTGCTACAGAGTTAACAAAAAAATTTGATGGGATACGGTATAACGAGATATGAAATCACGGAAGGATGCAAGGAATATGAGTGTAATGTCTTATGAAAGTGGTGGGATTCCACCTCAGTTTTTTCCTCGAATTTTTACCAGTGTCGTTTCTCAAAGTTGAGAAAGAAAAAGCCGCAAGGACTTAGAAGGAAATACATCCATTAGGAAACTAGGAAAGAACATCATTTCGACATGTAAATGCACGCCTAATTATAACTAAGTGTGTGGCACCGAGTAAAGTTGTGTGTGGGGCTGTGTCCATCCTTAGCTGTTAAAATAAGTAGGAGTGAATGAAAACGCAAAAGCCTAATTTACTTTATCGCACCTCGTGATCATCGCAGAGAAACAAAGTTTTCTTTAATTTTCCAGATTACAATCTATCATCAATAAATTTTCCGGAAATTTTTGCAGGTGGGCAGGCAGAGGCAGACAATGCTTTGTAGACTGTTTTTATAAGCACAAAGTTTGGTCATGTCAGGTATTTAACGTGCTTAAAAAAAGCTGCACTGAAGAAAATGGGTTGTTGTATGCACTTCGGTGTGTTGGTGCCGTGGAGGGATAGCTGTTTATTAGGAGGCGCTCATTTCCATATTCTGATGCACACAAAAAATATACTCTCTGAATCGGAGTAGTTTTCCATCAGGTAGCATTTTAGTCATGAGAGCATAGTTTATTATGAAAACGATGATCTAAAGAGAAAATCGTGATTGTCCGGAATAAGATTGTGTAGCTGTTGAGCAATCTGATTATTCCATTACTGCTTTGTTAGCAAACTTGCTTCTGCCAGTTTTTATAAGAATTCCAACACTGCTAATCACCATTAAATGACAGGGATGAAATGGGATGAGAAAGAGTGCTTCCTTCCAGCTAGTAGCTAGCAACTTTTTTTTATAGAAAAAGGGCAACAATCAACAGAAAATGCGCTCGAGTCAGGTAAACAGGAGCAGGAGCAGATGCAGCCTACTTTCTTCAGACAACAATACAATCATATCAAATACCAAACTTATTTTTAAGCTTGTAGATAGATACCACTTTTATACGTTTTTGTTATAAGCTGTGATCCTTTACAAGCCACACACAGAGAGGGCTTTCATAATTCCTACTCAAAGTCTATGATTACCAACATTTTTCCGCTGTAAAGTGAAATAGGCAGATATATGTACTTTAATGAATGAAGGGAAGCATATATCCCCTCCAGCAAATATGTGTTCAGGTAGCTGAAATACTACTGACTTTCTGACAAGTTGACAATGAGCGAGATACACGGCTGTAAAGAGAAGAGGCATATCACCTGCCAACTCCAGGCAAATCAGGCTCACTTACAAAGAAAAATGCCGTAATATTTCGATTTGTCAAGAAGTGCGCGTACATTCATCTCTTTTCCAGTAAAAAATAACTTTTTTTAAAGTGAATTGCCGTCTTTTTTATCGCATGTAAATCAGGTATGTTCACATGTAGCACAGCTCCAGTTTCTCTTGTAAAATCATAAATTAAGTTTCAATTTACGATTAGATTATTTAGTACTGTACAAGTTCACATTATCATATCAGGATGCATTCCATAGCAAGGTAATTGTAAGGCAGCAGCATAGTTAGCGGTACCACTACATCAATGTCAATTCCAACTGTCAAGAAGTAGATCGGTGAACCTTTCCTAACCTAACACCACGCCACAAAAAAGGTACAAAAAATGTTGTAATAAAGTGGTCAATATATCTGCTTGCATCATACAATACCGTACATGTAAACATGATTTTGACATTCTAATGACTGAAATAACGCGAGATTCCATCAAGAAAAGGATAAAAAACGGTCCAAGTATTTTATTGAGCTTGAACTCACTAACGAGCAAGGCTACAATTTTTTCTTGTCTTCCCAGCACACTACTATTTTTTAGTAAGAGAAAATAATTGTTTCCTTTTGAATTCCTTTTTTTTTCTTGAGAATAAAAAAGACTTGTGAAACTTCCAAATAAAAAAAGTGTATTATTAGAGGATATCTTCGCAGCACATAAGTTGTAGGGGTATCGGAACATCATTCGTAACTCAACAAGGTACGTATCAGGAGCACGACCTTTGTGTCACACGACTAGAACAGAGAACAAGTAAATCTGTCAGTGAGTTTCACTCACTCTCCCAGTAAGCCATATTTAATGGGAAAGGTATGCACGGTGCCATCTAACGAAGCTGCTGCTATGCTCTGACTGCTATATACCTACACTGGACTAGTTAAACTTTTCACTGAGCAACTTGACATGCATGTTATTACCGCTTTTTTAGATGCTCTGAAAAAGAATTCACGATATTTTCCCCATAGCTGATAATGAGCAAAAGCAAGCTCAGGATTGTTTTTTTCAGGCTGAGGAGACGAGAATTCAAACAACTTTCCGTTGAAATGATGCGGAAAGTTAATAACATTTGGGGTATTTTTGAGAGGCAGTTAAGAAATACTTCTCGGCATTTATTGATCCTTCCAATGAAGCTGCATGTTGTGATGCTAGGCTAAAAAAAAGTTACGCTAGTTGGGTGCAGAATTCTCTGAAAATGAGCAATTTAACAAGATCCATTTCATTGGAGAAATACGGGCGACAAAATGAGTATGATAAATATATTTTGTAGTTGACAGTTTAGCGAGTGTGTGCTGGCAACTTGCACCAAAATTTTTTTAATGCAGTAAAAAGTACACAACAGTGCCGTTTTTTAGCGATATATAAAGCGAATAAAAATGACATCAGCTATGTGTTATTACATTGATATGCACTAACACTTTAATCCACAAAAAAGAGTGTCACAATTTTTTACTATACGTATGAGCACCTATTTATTTACTAGGACATTTTCGAAAGAATTGCTCCCTTTAAAAATCTTGGAAAGAGAGCCCTGAAATGTAATACCATTTACCATTTTTGAAATTATGCAGGAAAAGGGAAGGAATGGGACAAGGAACAGTACCGTATGGTTTTTTCCCCGTTTTCCAGTAGCAAGCGGATGCGGATACACCTCCAAAATTTTGAGTAATACCGAAACGAAATGATCCGTGGAGTGTGAGCCTTGTTCGCAACCGTGGTGCAATGCGGTTTACGTTCAGGATAATTGGGCCACCCGGGTAGTCCAAGATGATGAAGTGTCGAGATCACCTTCCACCGCATTTTGCATGCCATCACTTTTACCAACACCTCACACCGTGCTAGCACAACCAGTAGGAAAAAAGTGCACAGTGCGGAGTGCGGACTGTGAGTCTTGTAGCAGATGTTGATTAGTATCTTGTAATGTGCTCACAATTTCGGGTGAGTTTTCCTCAAATCGTTATTTTTAAGTGTGGGAGATGTGCCTAATGAGACCGTATTTTATTTTCTTTCGGAGGTTTTAATAAAACATATTTCAACATGGCTCATTCTTTTGTTTTCTATTATAGCGTAAAGTCACATGAAAATCTCCGAGTTTGTTACTGGGAAGGGGAAGTTCCGCTTGTTTAAGTGAGACGAATATGCATAAAACGCAGTAGAAAATGCTGATGATGGTGGTGCACAGACCCTTTCGCCTTGCGATTCCAATTCTCCTTCCTTTCCACTTTACTCCCAGTTTATACTGCTATGCACTGGGCTGCATGACAGTTTTTTTTCGTATAATTTTCCTCTTGTTGTGTATACAACTATAATGAAGTGCTCTTAACCTGTGAAGTCAAGCATACACTAGGAGGAAAATCAGTAACGAAAGTTATTTTCGTCTGGATGGGAGATTTTCACTATGAGAAAGGCATGAACCCTTCTCCAATTCCCATCTCCATAAATTACCATACCTAACACCTCCTCGACTCCCCGGCAACTTTCTTGACTAGCTAATTTTATTTCCTTTTTCTACGCAAACTTCACTCGACAGTGGGGAAATTGTGAGCACAGTTGTAAGCTACCCTATTCTCTTCTATTTGCCTACCAGCTCTCTCTCCTTTCATTGAATTTGAGTGAAAATCAGAAAAGGGCTTTGTGGCATGATTACATATGGCAGAGTGTAAATTTTATTAAAGGAGAAGTGAAAGTTTTAAATATGTCTAAACTTAAATTTCTATAAAAAATATCTTTTTGTTTCATTAATTTCCATAATTACTTTCAATTTTGGTTAGCAGTTAATCAACCAAAAAGGAGTAGTGAGCATCATCAGTGTTTACTCCTGCAAACTCCATTTTTCACTATTTTGTATGAGAATGTGCGTAGTAGACAATCATGCAGATTAAATTAGTTACCACTTCATCTTTGATTCGGCGTCCCAATCAAAATCGGTGAAATTACACGGCCAGTAATGGGAACTGATCGGTCTCGTGACGACTTGCTTTGTCTGTCGGTCATTTATATTGATTCATTAGGGTCTGCCTGCCTACTTAGAATGCATCTGAGTGCACACTCGCCTTATCGATTATTCTTCGCTTGTCTGCCTAACAAAAGTACCGTAGAGTCTGTGTCGGCCAGTATTTCTCACTCAAAAGGGAGCTTACGTCAGTCCCTGCTTGGTCGTGAGTGAGCCTGTTTAGCTATAATTTCCACCGGAACGATTGATGGCAATTAAATAGCAACAAAAATGATCTACATACCTAATAATTTTTTTATTAGAATTAGGTTTTATCTTCCTCCTGTGCATACATATTGACAGGTAAATATCAAGACAGCAACTGATAACAGAGCGTCCAGATGTTGTAATG
>JAHZND010000675.1:0-18911 GCA_027744115.1 Acrocyrtus sp. NNG-2020 | reverse complement strand
CTTTTACTTGATATTAATTTTAAAATCTTTGCAAAATTTATAGTATTCAGTTTGACGATGAAGATCCTGCCAAGTGGACAATTAAAAAGTATGAGCACATCACCTGAATCAACTAGATTTTTCATTTTTATTTCTACGATGGTTTAAATTTTGGTTCGAAGGTGAAAATACTCTTAAATTAACGATTAAGTTATTGCCATTTGGTTTCTGTTGTACTAGTTGATGGGTTGTGTAACGTAGTTTGGTAATTTATTAATACCGATGAAACTTGGCTTGAAAATGTACATAGAAGAGTAAAGTAGTTTTAAAACTTGTATTATTTGGTTTATCAGGGTCTTACTAGAAGTAAAAATTTCAATATAAAGTACATATATTATGAAGTAATGATCTGTAATAAATTAGTTGTACCAAGACAATCATAAATTTGTACTTTCCCTTCGCTTTTCTCACACGACTAACTTTAACCTACTCTTACTGTTTGTGGTGTAGCCATGTAATAGGCTATGTGATATAATTTGATATGTACTCACTCTGATGCATCGTTTACCGCACTCGATTCCCTCCATAATGAGGAGCTCCATATAAAAAAATTTCAAAATTGGGTTGAGTAGATAATAATTTTTAGACAAATATTTTCCCAAGACAATCATTAGCTTATACTTTGTCTTCAATTATCTCACACGACTAACTTTGACCCACTCTTACTCTTTGTGGGTTAGAAATGCAATAGTGGCCATTAATTGGCATGCACTCACCCTGATGCATATTTTGCCACTCTCGATTCCCCGCTCTTTGAGGAGCTCCATTTATCAAATTTCAAAAATGGGTGAATTGAGCAGATTTAGATTTTTAATAATTTCTACTATCAATAGAGACATAAATTTATAATTTCCCTCCAACTGCCTTCATAAATTTACTTGGGTCACCTCTCACTTTCCACAGGGTAGGTTAGCACTGTGAGGTGAATTGAAATACACCCATTATGATAGCATTATAATGGCAGCCTCGCATTTCTGAGAGAGGAAAGGATTGTTATGTAGGGATTGAAAGGGAGATTTCTATTTTGATGTTGCGTTTTTTTGCGGAAATTTAGGAAAATGACAGAGTGAATGAAAAAACATATAAAATGGCATATAGGGCAATAAAAAATTCACTGTAGTCTAATTCGACAGTACAAACAGAGATGGTTCAGCAGTCACCGTTCCTATATTATAGCACATGGAGTCTTTGTTACATTTATATCAAGTAAATACATGGACACATGACCAACTTTACCAAACAAGATTTATCTTCATTTCATTGCTCTAACAAGTACATTTTACACTTTTAAGTTATACAGGATATAAAAACAATTTCATTTTTTCACATATATTTTCAATTTAACCAGTTAAACCGCGCATCTCAGTGTTGTGGGAAGAAATCCGACTTGCGCAAAAACGCTTTCCCGCAAATCTCACGCATATTAGCGTGTAACTTTTTATAATCTAAAACTACTTTCACCAAATCAAAGTGACTTCGAATACTTGGAGTGCATTTTGGAATGCAGTCCAACTTAAACTTGACATTAGCTTTCCCAAGGGACCAATACACAAGCAAGAGATACTTTTTATACTCTGAAAGTTCTACTCCACTAATAAAACGAACAAGTTCATTTGCGTTCAACTCGGCGAAACAATTGACATAGTCTTTCTCTGGAATTAAAGACAAAAAATTTTGCTGCATGTAGCTGACAAACTTTTCAAAATTAGCCAGAACGCAAATTTGTNCTGACAAACTTTTCAAAATTAGCTAGAACGCAAATTTGTAAGATTTGCACGGGATTTTGCGACTCTAATACAGTTTCAGGGGAGTGGCTACCAAACAACGCTTGCATGGTGGGAATTTTTTTTGCAACAGTCAAAAGCCGATACATTTCTATATTTACATTGTCACATACAACACTTAAATTAGGTGACAATGCATACCCATACATTAATTCGATTACATTATCTACAGTTGAGCGTGAGTAGTCTTGAACCCTTTTTACAAAAATCGCCCTTTCTTCATTCGACAGGATACTAAAAATAAATTCATGAATAAAGACAGTCTGGTTTCCACTATCAACTGACAAAAAGCTACCCTGACCAACCAATGACTTCCGGAAGCAGTCCGCTACGATACACAAAACAGAAGTCCTTTTACCGCAAAACCTTTCCCGTAAATATACATCTAGAAATGTACGGAAAACCTTAACATTATCCTCAACTCTCGTTTCCACATTTTGGAGTGTTTCTGTACTAACGGCTAACGGTTTACAATATAGCATGTCAATCAGAGCGGTTTCCATTCTCTTGGCTAACACCTTTACATACGAATTTTCCTCTCCCGACTTTAATACATCCAACTTGCAAATTAAATTTTCTGGCAAAGACTCAAACAATTCAAAATCATCCCATAATTCCAAAATTTCTACTTGCAAAAGGTACAGTGTGGCTGACTCGAGAAGATTTGCTAGCCCTGTGCTGATTTTATTATTTAACATGCTAATGTAAAACTGACACAAAGATTTCATATCCAAACAAAACACGTAATCCAATAACCATAGGCCTACTAAAAAGTCACCACAAATTGGGGAAGGGTCCATGTCAAACAGGCCTGCCATTGCTACCACGTCTAATGTATTTGGAGCTCCTTCTAAAAATGCAAGAAATGCACTCAAAACCTCTACTTTTATGTTTTCTTGAGATAGTGTCTTGTAGATTTCTCCCTCGTCACAACTACCAAACTTCCAGAGCGACAAAATGTGTCGGGAACATGTTACAACCTTGGGAGTTGTTACATCTTTTGCTTGAATATTCTCAAACAAGTGAATAAATTCAGTTTTACATAACACAAAGCTACATACGTCTGAAATACTAGTGCTAACTATCGGAGCATCCGTTTCCTTGTCATTTGCTTGGCTCCTGTGTTTTAATGGCACTATAGTTTCTTTCTGCTTTCCACTTGCAAGAGGATCTACTTGACTCCCAGTTGAATTGCTTTCTTCCATTTTCTCCGCAGCACTTTCTGGACTCTTCTCAACCGTTTTTGGACTCTTCTCAGCACTTTCCTCACCGTCGTTGCAGCCAGTATCAATACCAAAACTCACGGCGTCATCACAGTTGTCCCCATGTGACTCTCCAGCTTCTTCCATCTCGCTTACTGAATTTCCATCTCCGTCATCGTCCAAAGTGTCACCGCCACTTTCTTGGTGGACCACAGGATCCGCGTCACGGGCACTCTTTCGTACTTCAAGTTTTCCTTCAAGGTCCACAGGGTCCATGGGCTGTTCAACATTGTCGTCACTACCTTTGTCCTTATCGAAACCTAATAGTTACAAGGTTTCAACTGATGGTGGACTCTTCTCAGCACTTTCCTCACCGTCGTTGCAGCCAGTATCAATACCAAAGCTCACGGCGTCATCACAGTTGTCCCCATGTGACTCTCCATCCTCGCCCATCTCGCTCACTGATTTTCCATCTCCGTCATCGTCCAAAGTGTCACCGCCACTTTCTTGGTGGACCACAGGATCCGCGTCACGGGCACCCTTTCGTACTTCAAGTTTTCCTTCAAGGTCCACAGGGTCCATGGGCTGTTCAACATTGTCGTCACTACCTTTGTCCTTATCGAAACCTAATAGTTACAAGGTCAAGTGTAAAGAGTAAATTTTGAAAATGAAAAAGTAGTTAACTAAAATGAACGAGGCTCATCAAATACGTACTTGCAAAGACATTCTGAGTAGAAGTTACGGCGTTTCTTTTCGGTTTTTTCCGCACTTGATTGGTAGAGACTGACTCTCCCCCTTTCCTTTTGTATGTATTTGGAGAGTGCACGGACATCCTTTTAGTAGGATGATGGGGTACTGCAAACCGGTTGCCTTTAGTCGTATGCGGCTGGGTTACGACCTGGGTGGGTGGGAATTCGGTAATATCCTCATCTGAATCTTCAACTGAATCCACTTCCTGGAACATGGTTGTATCCTGCTAAACAGATAATTTTAGAATACACATACTCAAATCCACATTGGAAAACGGCACAATCCCTTTCTAGATCGATAAAGAGACTAGATTTTACCTGAAACTCGCACCCCTTTTCCCAGCTGATTCCCTTGTGACGCAAAGGAAAGTGATCTTTGAAATATCTCTCAGTTTTGAAGGCTTCGCAACAGTACCGGCACTTGTATTTAAATGACCCTCGATCCTTTAGCCAGGCTTCAAGTTTACCACAGTGCTCAGTTCGTGCAGTGGAATTTCCGAGAAATATGTAGCACTGCAAACACTTTTTCTGCTTTCCGACTTGATCTCCACTAGACTCCACTAGACCTCCACTAGATTTGTCTTCAGAAGGCGAGAGTTCCGGTTGACCTTTCTTATCTGCTGATGTACCTTCCTGTGATGATGTTTTGCGTGCCCTCTTTTGTACCCTGGTGTTCTGGTGGACTTTTTTTATTTCCTCTTGCTTCTGGCGAAATGTTTTTTCTGCTTCTGTAGTTTTACTTGGATCTTTTTCTAAACTCTCCAACAGTAAATAATGGGGGGACAAATGATATTCTGAGGTTTGCAAAAAATCACTATCACACTGGGGAGTTAAATCGGTTTTTTCAGCGCTCTTGTCCGTCATTATTGTACCAATTTAAGCACTCCATCACATAATAATAAGCCAAATCACAAACACCAAAAATTAATTTCCTCCTCCTTACTTTACTCTGTCCAGTTAGACGTGTTCTCGGAAAAGGAATCAGCAATCGGATATGTACGAAGCACGATCGTCTAATTTTCGTATTTCGTATCCTGAACGTAAAATTTGATGTGCACTAAAAATGCACTTGATGGTAACTGTCGTTTCGCAAAAGCCTTTACTCAATGGCTTGAATGTAACATGTATGAAAATCATAATATTTAATATTTTGCTTTTTATGGAAAAACTCAAGGGAACCAAATTTGAAAACTGTTGCTTCTTATGCATTAATTCTCTAGTAATTGTAATTGCTAACAAATAAGAGTACACATTATTCTCTATTTAGTAACCAGAACCACTTTTATCAATTTTATCATCCAAACAACCGTTTTATTGTAAATACTAATAAATGGTACTGAACATGTAAGCATATGATAAACTAAAAAATAATCAGTCCATCAATTTTAACATTAAATATGTTACTTACTCTAATCACGAAATCAGGATTCAGTAATAATGACAAGTTACTCACACTATTAATTAATTCTTCATGTACAATTATCAATCATCCAACAAAAATGCAAAACAATATCTATTCACAAGGCTGCTTCTGGATATTCTTCATGTGCGGGATGTTCCAGATCCTTGACTGACCACTTGCTAGGGTCTTCATTGTCGAGAAAAATCCTGTCAATTTTAAAAGTATAGATTTTTGAATTTGAATATTGGAAACACTGAAATGATATTACATTTATAGGGGCGTGTAGTTTATATTACGTTGTCACTTGGTAGTTCGGACTGACGTGTTGACACGCTCCTCTTAATTGATCTTCAGGTCCTTCAAACTTTTTGAAGGATTCCGAGTTGACGACAAGTATGACCGTCTTGTCGTCCAAATTACCAAACGAGGTGGCTAAAACTCCCAGCCACAGTCCAATCGACGGATCAAATTGGTCGCCCTTGCCTTCTAGGTCGAAAATTCGAAGAATGTGATCAACAATGATCGTGCGGACACTGCAGAATAATAAATTTAGTAGAATCGTGTGACTAACTATAAGTTTAATAAGCTGTATGTTTTTATAGTTTATTGTAGCACGACAAGTTCACTTACTTTGGACCTTTTTCCAGTAGCACCGCAATATTTGCCAGGGAGAGACTGTCAAGGACCGGGCATTCTGGGTGAGGAATAATTTTGTGCTGGATGACACCCAGGGGATTTCCCTTCAAATACTGTGGCGAGTTTGATGTCGTAATAACACCAACCTGTGGATACTGTGCTCTTCCCACAGTTGCGTCGATTACAGTACTCAGTATCCAGTCACATGTTTTGGCTGTCTTGTTATTTTTAAAGATCGCATAAACCCTCCCGGTCTTAAAGCCATCCTCGATTTTTTCATCCAGACCATTGATATTCGTTGGGACATTCCACAGAACACGGACACGGTCATGACTTACAGTTACTTTACCAAATTGCGCAAGCATCATCCTGGCCCCATCTTTGATAATTTCCACCTTCTCATTTGGAATGTCCTTGAAGAAATGCTGCATCTCCCTATACTCGGCCGTTTCGTAGTGTCTCACGTAAAAGGGTGCATGCTTTATCCACATCACGTAACAATCGTCCACCTGACATGCCTAAAATATAAAACAATTAATTAGTTTAATTAAATTTTGCATATATACTAACTAATAAACAATCAATTTTACATTTTACACTGGATACTGTACTCACTCTTAATAAACAGCAAAAGCAACAGTTGGCCGCTCTTTTTATGACAGGACTTTGAAAAATATTCATTGTTGATACAGTGTCACTTTACAAAATCAATTTTAGATAATTTTTAAGATTCAATTGATGACTATTTCCAGTTTAGGTACTTTCAACTCAAACCCAACTAATAACCATTAAGTAATTGAACAATAGAAAATTTCCAACTTAATTATATAGTGTGAAACACAGTCTTTTTGAATTCGCTTTCGTACTTTTTAGGATGAACGTGGAAAATTTGTCCGCTAGCCTTTTTACATTCAATCAGGATTACGCTTAGATTTTCACATAGAACATCCAAGCTATGCACATACACTGGAATCTGGTAGTATGCTTGCAATTCCCCTCTCTAGTTACGCAACCGACAATTTTTGGAAGAGAGGTTGGGGAAGTGAGAGAACAAGTTGAAGTAAGGCAGATGTTTTTACCGCTCGTCAATGGGGTAAATTGAGAATGACTAAAAATCGAGTAATGTGGCGGTATCATATTATTTAAATACATTTTATTACAATATTTTATGGGAATTTTTTGAAAATACAACTAAATGAACGAGTACATCCACTCTAAATACATACAAATAGTCGTAATGATACATAAACAATTTGGTAGGCTGTACACACAAGAGCAAACTTAAGTAATAGAAAAACTTAATTAATAAATCATCAAATGTAAAATTTTAAACATACAAAACTGAATTTAGGTTGTAAATCTCCAGGTGTATCACAGTCTGTACTTAAATAAATGTTGCAATTAAATGTGTAGCAAATTAAAAAAATAATCATTTCACATACACAACTACCGGAAATTTTTAAATTTGTACATTGTAATTAACAGTTGGTGTAATATATAATACATTTAGCAAAACTCAACCTATTAGGTTATTAGACATAAAGTATAGAAACAAAAATGATAATTGAATTATTCACACTAATTATATAAAGTCATCATTTCAATTTCATTAAGATTAAAAATTGTTGGTTTACAAAGCTCTTTCAATAGATTCTTCTTGGACAGGATGAACAAACTTTTTCACTGACCATTCGCTGGGGTCTTCATCGTCAAAAACGATCCTGCAAATTTGGATAGTACTAATTAAAATCAAATTCTAGAAAAACAGAAACTAACATATAGGAGCATATAAATTAACCTACGTTGTCAGCTGATAGTGTGGCTTTAGCAGGTGACACGCGGCTTTTAGCTGGTCCTCAGCTCCCTTGTGCTTAATGAAGGTTGACGAGTCCAGCACCAGAATAATTGTCTTAGCAGTTAAAGTCTTGAATGCCATTGTCAAGATATCAAGCCAGAACGCGATTGACGGCTCAAACTCCTCTCCCTTGATCGTTGGGTCATACACTCGAAGAACATGATCAATAATGATCGTGTGTAAACTGCAGATTAATAAATTCAATGTAATTTAGTTACTTAATTGCAAAACTGAATTTGATTTATACATTTTATTAGTTTATGGAAAAGTTTACTTACTTTGGTCCCTTCTCAAAGAGCTTCACAATATTAGCCATGGCGTGTGTATCAAAAACTGGGTAGGCTGGGTGGGGGACAATTTTATGATGAATAACGCCAAAGGGTGTTTCGTTTAAGTACTGCGGAGCGTGGGATGTCGTAATTACGCCTACCAGTGGATAAATAGATCCCTCAAGAGTAGCGTCAAGGATGCAGCTCATCACCCAGTCACTAGTCTTGCATGTCTTTGTATCTTTTAAAAAGGCATAGACTTGCCCGGTCTTGAAACCGTCATTCAGTTTGTCATCAAACCCACGGATGTTGGTTGGGACATTCCTCCGGACAAGGAATCGCTCATGGCTCACAGTTGTCTTACCAAATTTTGCAAGAATCATCCTAGCCGCAAATTGAATAATCTCAATCTTCCCCTTTTGAATGTCCTTGAAGAAATGCTGCATCTCTTTAAACTCTTGGATACACTTGTAATGCTCAACGCGAAACGGCGCATGTGTGATCCACTTTAAAACCTCGTCATCAATCTTTAGTGCCTGAAATCAACAAATACAATTAACTCTTAGCTAACAATTTAGACCTAGCAAATACATTAACTAAATAATTGTTTCATATTTTACACAATATTGTACGCACTCCAAGTAAACACCGGAAGCAGCACCTTGCAGCATTGGTTAGGACGACACCAGAAAAATCATTCATCTCTGAACCGAAACGAAAACAATTTTAGATAATTTTTTAAGATTCAGCTGATGACAAATTTTTTGGTCGATAGCTTCCCTATTTAAACTTAACTTGCCACTTAATTTTTAAATAATTTAATTTCTAAACAGTTTATTCAGTGTCTTTACGAGCCCGCTTTTGATCTTCTTGTGCTGGGTTATCCGTGCGGAATGACTACATTGTGAACGAAAAGTTGTCCGCTTGCCTTTTTACATCCAATCAGGATTACGGATGCTGTAGACCATTGATACATGTACTGGAATCTGGCGAGATGCTTGCAATTCCCCTCTCTAGTTGTGCAACCGACAATTTTTGGAAGAGAGGTTGAGGAAGTAAGAGTAGGACAGATGCTTTTACCGCTCGTCAAGGGGGTGAGAAGAGAAGGACTAAAAATCGAGTAATGTGGCGGTATCATATTATTTAAATACATTTTATTACAATTTTTATAGGAATTTTTTGAAATTACAACTAAATTAACAAGTAGATTCAAGCTAAATACATACAAATAGTCGTAATTGTGCATAAACAATTTCATAGCTTATACGCACACAACCAAACGGAAATAATAGAAAAACTTAATAAAATTTTAAACCTACAAAACTGAATTTATGTTAAATCTTATCCAGTTATCAAAAAATTCATTACATTCATCAATAATTTCATCGATTGTACACACTAAAACCAAATCAATTTAGGTCAACACCCTTGTAGTCTTAAATGCTAAGCATCCCCAACTCAGTTAACTTTTAAACACTAAACACGGAGAGAAACTATACTTAAACAATTTGGCGTATTTGTTGACAAAATCGAAAAAATTAATCCACTATTACTATGCTGACTTTGTCGTTAACATTTGGAGCACCCAGAATTTTTTTCCAACCTCTCCTTCTACTATCGATCTATTTCTTCCGCAGGTTCTTCTTGCTGCAAAACCGGAGCCGTAAACTGGTTAATATGCCAAAACTCTGGCTCGGTATTATTCATTTCAATCCTATTTCCAAATAAAAATGAAATAAACTTTTTAAACTTTCAACGCGCATAACATAACGTACAAGTCTACTCATCATTATAAATTAAATACTGCACTGATCAAACTTACGTCATCAGATTAGTAGTGGCAGGAAGTCCACGGCACGCAAGTTCAATCCGATTCCGTTCAGGAATATAGCGATGAAACAGAGACTCGTCCACCATGAGTATAATTATCATGTCATCAATCCTTCCAAATCCGTTGATCATTACATTAAGCCACTGATTTATACTTGGGTCCGTACCCTGCTGCCCCGCTTGTTCAAAGTTTCTGAAAAACCTGATTACGTCAACCACGACAACACCTGGCCTGTTTATAGCGATGAAACAGAGACTCGTCCACCATGAGTATAATTATCATGTCATCAATCCTTCCAAATCCGTTGATCATTACATCAAGCCACTGATTTATACTTGGGTCCGTACCCAGCTGCCCCGCTTGTTCAAAGTTTCTGAAAAATTTAATCACGTCAACCACGACAACACCTGGCCTGTTGATAAAAATTAAAACATGTCAAAAAGAGCAAAATCTAAATGATCAGCAACTTGGAAAGCCTAGATTAGTTAAAGTATTTTACGCTTACCTTTCTGGATGATTAAAAAAGTCAAAGAGTGCTCCAACATTTTCATGGTTGACGGTTCTCGGGTCCTGATCCTCATCTATAGGGTAATTGAAGTGTCGCACAGCAGCTACTTCTTGGACCGCAAAGGGTAGTGGCGTGCCTCCAGTTGAAATAAATGCAACATGTTGGATTGCGTTTGTGAGCCCCATGACCCTGTCTACGTTGATTGCTGGAAGTTGGGCGTTGACAAGAATTTCGCGGAGGATATTGTTGCCTCTGTAGACATCCCGACGAGGTTCGAAAAAAGCATATACCATGCCATGACGTAGACCACCGCTCAACCTCCCGTCTAACCCTGCACGTCCAGTTGGTACCATTTCACGCTGATAATACCTAGTGTGGAAGCGAGGGGCGATGGCTGGCCAAAAGTCATTAATCATGTCTCGAACAATGGTTCTCAAAAGCCCCTCTAATCCTTCCGTGATATTCAATGGGAAGATTGCCAAATCTTCATGTGTCATGTCCAAAATGTCCGGTAAAGCTAGGCCAGTATTAATTATAATACCGGATAAAGTTGTTTGGGAACCGGAGCCTCTGCAAAAATTATAAAGTTAATTACAATTCACGCACATAATTAATACTTGTAACTATACACTTATCGAAGCATCTACAATCCACGTGTATAAGTTTTCAGTTTAGCTATTATCAATTTGGTAATTATTTGTACTCACCAGTAAAATACAAGATAAACAGCATCTTGGATAACGAGGTAGTTCCATTTCAAAATCTATCACCTCTAAAAAGTACCACACGGTAAATAAATGTTTATTAATTAAATATCAAATGAGTAGATTTTTCCTGACCGAGAACAGTGAATGTACAACTAGCTTGCAAGCACACGACTTAATGAATGATCGAATGAGGCAGTCTCTACTACAGAGTCGACGCATTTACGATGCAAAAATTGGTGACAAAGTACGTATGCTCTATGTTCGGTGAAAATGAATTTTAAAAATATTCCTCCCATGGGGCAAAATGAATAAATGGTGTGTATGCTTTCAGATCTCAGTGTGCGTTTTTAGGTCGTTTATTTTAAAATTTCATTCAAATTATAGTACAATACATAATTCACTTTGCATAGGAAACACACACATTAAAATAGTGTGGCACGGTGGCGGCGACTTAAAACTAAAAAACCAGATAAAAGGTTACAATAATTAATTATAAAGACAGTGTAAATGTATGGTTTTTCAAATTTCTTCTTCTCCGTGCAAGTGATGGATAATTTGCCAATTTTCAGGAACCGGTGAATCCAAACAGACACTATAAATGAACAGTGAAACCGGAAAATGAAATAACCTACTCTCAAACTTTACAATGAATGACTTAATAATAATGATGATAATAATGACGTAATAATGAAACAGGCTTACGTAGTAATGGGCAATAGAGCCAAGTTGTCGCGGAGACTCCAAGAGTGCCTTCCCTCGATGTTTCGTATGGGGATATATAAACTCAAATCAACCAAAACCACGATTGCCAATCCTTCAGTTTGTGGAAACTTTTCAACCATTTTCTGGATCCAAGACACAACTTGTGGCCCCTGACCTTGTCCAACTTCATGTTGGATAGCAGTGAGGTGATCAAGTATAATTAACCCGGGGCTTGAAACAACAAAAAGATAGAATGCAAAAACATCTCGGTGAAACTTAGCAATTACTAAACATAAAGGTTAAAGTTTTAGTTAACATGATGGCCATACTTGAGATCTTGGGGTATCGTGTCAAACATATGCAGAACGTTGCGCGCGTGAACCGCTACATCTCCATTAGCTCCACCATTCAAAAGGTTGTGGCCCCTGACCTTGTCCAACTTCATGTTGGATAGCAGTGAGGTGATCAAGTATAATTAACCCGGGACTAGAAACAACAAATAGATAGAATGCAAAAACATCTCGGTGAAATTTAGCAATTACTTAATGTGTTGGTTAAAGTTTTAGTTATCATGATGGCCATACTTGAGATCTTGAGGAATCGTGTCAAACATATGCAGAACGTTGCGCGCGTGAACCGCTACATCTCCATTAGCTCCACCATTCAAAAGGGGGACGTGGAAATGGACCACACCTTCTGGCAAGGGATTCAGGTACTCTGGGTTCGGTTCCTCATTTGTGATGACCAATGCACTCTGCAACACCCCATCGATGCCTTGTACAAGACTCATGGTCTTCGCTTCTACTCTGACAACTTTGCAAAATGCTTCCCAACACTCCACTGCTTTGATTAGCGTTTCTCAATGGTTCCAGAAGAATGTAACAGTGTCCTCGCGACAAACCTCCTTCCGGAAGACGGTTATCCAGCCACTCGATCCCTGTTGCAATCACGGGCTCTTGATAATATAGAGCGTGAACTAGAGGGGCTTGTTGTGGTGCATGGTATTCAACCAAATAGGACGCGAAGGCCCTTATCACGTCAACCTTTACATCACTCAGGCCATCTCTGAGCTCAACCTCTTCAAATTGCACGAACCTTTCCACAGGGTGTCCGGAATTTGCTATCCGACGCACCGCATCATCCTCGAAACCGTACACCTGTAAAAACAATAAAGAACTAATGAGCTATATTGAAACCATAATAAAAAACAGCCACTTCAAAGATTACAAATTCTTCTAGTAATAATTGATTAAAACATGCCTTCATGGAGCAAATTAAACAACACCAGGGGCGCTCTTGGTTAGCTGCTCGATCATCCATTTCTTTAATATCAATTAATTCCACAGCACAAATTCTAATAGATTGAAAAACTACTTGAATATGGACACGGGAAATACAGAACGATACTTCCCAAAGTTCGCTTTTCGACTGCAAATACGCGTTTGTGCATTGAATTTTTGGATACGTACGTTTCGAGACAATGAACAAAATTGGTTTTTGTGTAAAAAGTTGAATAGGAAATTGGGGCATTGCGAGAAATGTGTGAAATACAGAACGATACTTCCCAAAATTCGCTTTTCGACTGCAAATACGCGTTTGTGCATTGAATTTTTGGATACGTACGTTTCGAGACAATGAACAAAATTGGTTTTTGTGTAAAAAGTTGAATAGGAAAGTGGGGCATTGCGAGAAATGTGTTTAGCTTCAATTTGAAATTCCACATTTACTAATACGAGCAGTGACCATGTGCATGTGTTATAAAACTTGAAAATTTAAACAATCATATTGTGCACTTTTACTCAGGCTAAATTGATTATGTCATTAAAGCATTAAAGTATTCTTCAAGTAGCGCATACTGTTTCTTGTGAAAAACTTGAATAGCAACTGTAATACATGTACAGGTATGGCAAGACAGTCAGCTGTATACACAATGTTGTTCACTCATACTGTAGAGAGGCAGTGCACTTGCCATATCCACCTTGTGTACGAGCTGTTGAGTAACAAAATTGGTTTTTGTGTAAAAAGTTGAATAGGAAATTGGGGCATTGCGAGAAATGTGTTTAGCTTTAATTTGAAATTCCACATTTACTAATACGAGCAGTGACCATGTGCATGTGTTATAAAACTTAAAAATTTAAACAATCATTTTGTGCACTTTTACTCAGGCTAAACTGATTATGTCCTTAAAGCATTAAAGTTAAGTATTCTTCAAGTAGCACATACTGTTTCTTGTGGAAAACTTGAATAGCAACTGTAATACATGTACAGGTATAGCAAGGCAGTCAGCTGTATACACAATGTTGTTCACTCATATTGTAGAGAGGCAGTGCACTTGCCATATCCACCTTGTGTACGAGCTGTTGAGGATCTGTTTTTACTTTGAGTGCATTTATTTTGAAAAAATTTTATTTGAAAAATCATTAATTATCAGCCGTGTTTACTGTGTGTTTAAGTGAATTAAAAGTGGTAAAAGTTAAGTGAGGCAAAAGTTAGCGACTCTGGAAACACTTTAGAAATGGCTGCCAAAAAGAACGAGAATCCCAAATCAATTTTCGGAACTGCTAACTACATTCAACGCCACGAAAAGTAAGTGTAATAATTAGTTTGAGTAAAGTGATATAATTAGCAATTCGTTATGGTATGCATGAACAGTTAAGCTTTTAAGTGTATAGGTTATAAGTGCCCCTTATCGTGCGTTTAGATGTTTACAAGGGATCAGTCAGAAAGGCAAAGTCCAGGTGGAAAAATATAAGCGAGAGTGAAACGGGCAGTTGTTCATGCAAGTGCTCCAAAAATGCGCCCAATGAGACTTGCGACAATCCTCAGACGTGCAGCTGTCTTGGCATGGATGTTTGCTGCGATCAGTCAAAGTGCAAAAAAGATTGTACTAATCACGTTCCGGAGAAACCTAGCGAGAAAATGGAGCTGTTCGAAACTGGTTGGATTGGAATGGGAGTGCGTGCGACGGCAAATATTCCAGCAGCGGAAATCCTTGTCGAGTATGTCGGGGAAGTTGTCACGGATGCAGTGTTTGATCAAAGAACCAAAAAGGCAAAGAAGCAAGATAATAATTTCTATGGTCTGCGTGTTTGTACTGGATGCATCATTGATGCTCGGAATTATGGGAATATTAGTGCGTTGCTCATTTAAATCTGTGTCAAAATGTTTCATTTCCTGTGCCTAGCTATAGTTGTTAATTTAAATTACAGGCAGGTTCTTGAACCACTCATGTCAACCCAACTGTGAAGTCATGGAAAAGTGCATTGGTGGATGTTCAAGAATGTTTATATGCACTTTACGCGATATTAAAAAGGGCGAGCAATTATTTTATAACTACAAGTTCCAGCCCAATCAGCCGCAGGACCCCGTTCTAAGCGATGGCGTAAGTTTAGTTTACTGAATAGGGAATAATTATGAGGTAACCGATAGCACGACTATTGAATGATTTGGTGTTTTCTTGTTTCCAGGTTTGTCTCTGCAAAGTAAAAGGGTGCCAGTCTTACGAAGGTGATGATGAGCAGGATGAAGAGGAAAGTGAAATATTTGGAGCAGCAATTGATGACTCTGAGGAATGTGCAATGGAGGTTGACACAAATCAGCAAGAATTATTCAATGAAAAAGTCGACATCTTTCAAGCAGATCAGGATGGAGCCCTAGAAATGGAAACAGACAAGTTAATGGCAGTTGAGCAGAACAAACCCAAGCATGTATCTTCGCTGGCTAATGGAGAATCTCCTACTCAACGGGATGACGGATATTGGTACTGTGAGAACCTGACGACTGCCAACAGTTGCAACGAGAAATTTGCTTACCGCTCCCAGCTAGTACGACACAGTTACAATCATCGACAGAATAAAGCTTGCGTTTGTATTGTCTGCGAAAAGTAAGTGGTTTTATTTAATGCAGTAGTTTAATTTGCAGAATTAATGTCGAAAAAGTGCTAACACTTTTATTATTGTTTCAGAGTGTTTAACACACCAGAGAACTTAAAGTACCATAAAAGAATCGTGCACAACATTAAGTGGGATTACGCGGATGAGAAACAGAAGGATCTAATTTGTAAAGAATCGGGATGTCTAAAAGCGTTTCAGTATGCGTCCGAGTTGAAACGTCATAAATTGAATCACGCCGGAAACGATGCCAAACTACCTTGTACAGAATGCGATGAGTAAGAAAACATTCATTCAACATTTTTAATATAACCTATTTACTATTTCTCATTGTCATTTCTAGAATGCTTAAAAATGCCCATAGTCTGCAAATACACATGTATTGTCATGCATGACAAGAAGAAAAAGCGACTAGACACTACCGAAAGAAAGGAAGGGGAGCAGCCAAAAGAAAAAATCAGCACCAGAAGTATGGCGAAAACCATGCAAAATGAAACTTAGTACTTGTTTAATAACTTTTCATCTGTAAATATTTACTACTCACTGCCAAGCAGCTTAAGTAATTAGTTTAAGCTTTCAAGTACACTATTACTAGGCAGTTTATAATAAAATATTATCACAGGCGACCTCTTCGCAACATGTTAAAATGTGAGTTTGATACCTGACATGTGATAAAAAATGTGAAATCTTGAATAATTAAAATTTAACGCACTTGTAAGTCTGTTGTAGTAATAAATGTACCAACTTTTTAAGGAAATAAAGGTTCTTCTCAACCAGTTTTGTAGCCATTTTTTACAAAATAGGGAATTTCGGGCAAAAATGCACTAGTCGTAAATGGGAAATCCCTGCGATCCCTGAATTTCTGGAAAATGACCCACCAATTGAAAGTGACTTACAAGTACCATATAATATTTTTATCATCTTAAATTTAAATTAGTTCGATTAAGTAGGTGTTAATTTGCAAATTAAAATGTTGCGCAGATATTAAGCTGCAAAAATTAAAATGATAAATTTTTTTCTAAAAAAGATCCATTTTCTACAAAATAGGGAATTTTTTGGCAAAAATGCATTAGTCGTAAATGGTAAATCCCTGTGATCCCTGAATTTTAAGGAACTGTCATGTTGTATGAACTATTACATGGTTAATTTCTGCGCACTTTTCCCTTAAATTGCATATTTTTGAAATTTTCTTATACGGAGCTCCTCAAAGAGGGGGAATCGAGGGCGGAACACGACAAATCAGAGTAAGTGCATGACGAATCATGTCACTTTACTATTTACACAGCTACTCTGGGGTGAATGAGATAAAATCAGAAATAATGAATGGAAAGAGAGGAAGAAATAGTATAGATTTATCTTTACCTGGTAGAAAAATATTCACAACCAAAATTAATTCCAAATACTCTATTTTTAAAATTTGATATATGGAGCTCCTCAAAGAGCGGGGAATCGAGGGTGGCGAAAGACACATGAGAGAGAGTACATGCCAATTAATGGCTTTTACCTATTCAACACATATTCTAGAGGGAATGGGAGGAGCTTGAAATTAGTGGTAGAAGAAAAGTGAAAGGAATGGAGAAATTAATTTTTTCTTTAGAATAATTTTTCTAAATATTATTATCTGCTTGATTAACCCATCTTTTAAGCGTCTCCTCAATGTGGAGGGAATCGAGCGCGGAAAACGAGTTTAAAGTTTGCTTTTTAAAAAATGGAAGAGTAAGGATAAATTTATATGTATATATGAGAAAATTTATTTAAAACTCAAGTCCAATCAAATAATCCATTTTTAAATTTGATAAATATGGATCTCAATGGTCCTCAGGGAGTTGTGACGGGTAAATGATGCATAAGAGTGCTTCTATCCTAAAGTCAATAGATGAAAGTCAAAATACATCTGTCGTAAGTACAAAATGAATGCAGTATCAAATAAAGCTGTACCATTTGTCTCATTTTCCCATTCGCTCAGTCCAACTCTGGCGCCAAAAGTATTTCATGCAGAGTGAATTGGATGCACTAGTCTACGTAAAAGATAAACAGATGAGAGTGAGTGAGTGCATTGTGGTTTTGTAGTAGCGGTGATTTGAACCAAACTGTGAAAAAGACGCTAAAGTTTATTTTTGTACCAAACAATAGTGACGCTGGTAGCATGTACTCCAAATGATAATCGGCAACGAGTACCAGTAGAGAAAAGTTGCGGTAAGGTGCAAACGAGCAAGGGTGTCTGTACCAAGTTACAAAAATTGCGAGTGTATAGTAACTCAAAAGTAAATAATCTTTTTTTATATGCTATCATTGTAAAGTGAGCGGGAGTGGAGAGAAGCAGTGAATAAAAAACTTGTGTAGTTGTAATCTTTCAGTGTGTTACATTTCCAGTTTATCTAGTGGCATGGCAGGTATGTGAATTAGTCCAACTTTGAGTGGACACATTTTACAAACCAGCTTTCCTAAACTTTAGCTGATTTAGTTTAATAGTTACTTCTGTGTGCATTATTTATTTAGAAAGTACGGCCACCAAATTTACACCAGTCCTTGGGATAGATTTGGGAACTACAAATACAGTAGTCTTTTTTTATATGCTATCATTGTAAAGTGAGCGGGAGTGGAGAGAAGCAGTGAATAAAAAACTTGTGTAGTTGTAATCTTTCAGTGTGTTACATTTCCCGTTTATCTAGTGACATGGCAGGTATGTGAATTAGTCCGACTTTGAGTGGACACATTTTGAAAAACAGCTTTCCTAAACTTTAGCTGATTTAGTTTAATAGTTACTTCTGTGTGCATTATTTATTTAGAAAGTACGGCCACCAAATTTACGCCAATCCTTGGGATAGATTTGGGAACTACAAATACAGTAGCTGCGGCATGGAATGGAAAAGAATACAAAGTGGTGTTGGACGAAGCCGAGAGGAGACTTACGCCAAGCATGGTCTACTATCCTAGCGAATTTGGTAGAGTGCAGGTTGGCGAAACTGCATTTGATTGTGCATTGAAGCAACCAAATGCGCTCATTCACGGTGAGTTTATCTGATTTACCGTTTTCCACAAAAAGTATGAATAAAAATGAGAATAAACATTTTGGCTTTTCAGACTCCAAACGGTTCATAGGAAGAAGTTATTCAGAGGCTCCAGTAATAGAAGATTTCAAGTGGTATCCATTGACCTTGTCTGCGGACCATGGGCAAGTCACAATGAAAGTGAAAAATGGCTCCTTTGAAAGTTGGATAACGCCGACAGACGCAGCGGCTGAAATTTTAAAACATGTCGCAGCGTACAGTAGCAAGACGTTGGGAGTAGCAGTAAAAGATGTTGTAGTGACGGTTCCCTCCAACTTCACTTTGGG